>JAVJIF010015377.1:0-92886 GCA_038442645.1 Agave tequilana
AAAAAAAAAAAAAATAGGCGAGACGGGTCTAACCCTCTCGCCGAATCCGGTAACGAATCGGGTCAGGAGACCCGATTCGTTACCCGGGATTTGAACCCGTCCCGTTTAACCTGTGACGAGACGGGTCCAACCCGTCTCGTCCACGATTCGTTTGCCAGACGGGACGAATCAACCCGATTCGTCCCGTTGGCCACCCCTACCTACCCGGCGCACGCATGGAATCCTCGTCACAGTACGGATCCAACATTGTCAAATCAAATCAATCAAGACCCTAATTAAATTTTATAACATCCCGTTCAAACCCAAAGGCCAAAACGGCACGGCGGTCTTGCATTCGCACTTCAATTTATAAGCAACCATAACGAGCAACACGCGAATTTATTTATTCGCAGCTCACTATCGCTCTCTCTAAAAAACTATAATCAACTCTCCTTGAATATGTGGAAAATAACAATATACCCTGAAACTGTACTTCGAACAACAATGAAACCGATCAAGCATGAACCCCCCCAGAAACTCAAAGCATATTTCAGCTCCCCAATCTCCAAACATTATGGCCCATATATAGATACAAGCAATAATAATCTTATTGAATCAGTGAGCACCAAATACTCGGGTATGCATATGTATATGTGAACATGGACCCCCAGTCAATTGTCTCGAGTCTGCAAGGGAAATCGATTACATTTTTCTTAGATTGTCTAACCTCGCCTGTAGATCATCATCTATGCCGCCTCCTCAGTTGCACTTGTTTCAGCTTGCGCAACCTTGCCAGCCGCCACTGGTGCAGCCACTGCAGCTGAAGGGCCTTGACAAGCTGCAGAGGAACCAATAAAAACCCAGTGCACATGTTATTGTTGTGAGCTTAGAAATAAAAACATGTAAATCGCACTAGATTTTTATTTTCTTTTACCTCTGAGTTGATGTCGATACCAATCTCATCTAGGACTTGTTCACGAGTTCTTCTGTTTCTTCTTCCTCTTCATCTCCTTCCAAGGCATCGTCAATGGCATCTCCCATCACCTCAGAGACCATCTCCATCTTCTCATTTTGTCGCTCAAACTCTTGCATGATCTTCTGCGAGCTGGTAGGTTCATTTGTCTGTTCATCTGTCCCATTGCCTTGGTTACACCTTTCATGGCCTCAACCCATTGCTTGTGTAGATTTCAATGTCTGCAGAACCAGGAATTTCATAATGGCATTGGATAACGAAATAACAATAAACCTTCCTTCCATTTTGTCAATGGCATCTCCCATCACCTCAGAGACCATCTCCATCTTCTCATTTTGTCGCTCAAACTCTGCATGATCTTAACCTCGATCGCATGCGTAATTGATACTGCCATCCCACTCAAAAATTCTGAAACAGCTTTACAAGAGCTAGCTTTCCCTAATATGTTACAACTGGTAATAACATTCATGTTATCAACAGTATCATACCTGCTGAGATCATTGTGACTTGTCCTAGTGTGTGTAATCATCCAAAGGATGATACAACAAACACAATTTTCTTCATAAATAAAAAAGGATTACCGAACAGCAATAGTCCACAAAATAGGCGTTAAGTAACATTTACACCTACCTCCATGCTTCTCAAGTTTCAAAGTCAGCCAATCAATTGTTCTTGTGATACAGAGTCAAAATATCTTCTCAATGTTTGCTATACATATCATACTGCAATCTACTTCTAATCAAAGGGTCAGCATAAATAGCTCCTCACCCGATTATTCTTTCCTACCTGGCACCATTCAGAAGGCTACAAGAAATTTCCCTCTATTTGCTCAGACACAATAATCTGAAGAAATCCACAGGACAGAGCTTGCAGTACGATAACAAATCAGTTGATAGACAAGTTAGAAGGGCTCAAGTTACTAAACTGCTGCATAGATGTCCCATAAAGCATTTTTTTTTCTTAGCAAAATCTAAATCTTCAGACTTAAATGCAGAACTTTAGCAAGCATCATAACAATTCAAATTTGGGTTATAAACTTAAGTAGAAAAGTTGTACATTTCTAATTAAATAAGGAATCAAAACTAGCACTCCGGAGGTCTTCAAGATATCATCATCGCCCAGAATAGAGCTTTGAAATCCTTGCTTGGTTCCTAGAATACACCTCATGATATTACCAAAACTATTTCAAACTGTGCCTAAACCCTAACCTACCCTCTCAAAGACTCAAACAAGTGAACTAGAGCAGCTTGTTCACAAATGCAGGTCCAATCTGACACTTGGTATTGGAATTGGACAGGAAAGCTATGTTGTCGTCCACAGCAACACAAATTTACAGGTTTTCCGAAACTTGTTCCGAGTAAGAATTAGCTATTCCAAATTTGTCTGGATAAAGAAGTCTGTAATTATCCTTGAGACAGCCATGGTTGAGAAATTTGCATTTGTTCATGCCTTCACAAATCAGGTTGATCTCAATTAAATATTGTGAAGGCAAGGAGCCCCCCATTGGCCCATTTCAAATCAAGACCTTCTACAAATCACTTTCACTGTGTACTTTTGTTAAACTTACTATTCTCATTAATTAGAACAAAATCGACTTTCACCCCGCTACTACACCTTAACAGCACCTATATAATTTTCATCCGTTAGTCAGGTTACTTGTAGTCTTAACGAAACAGCGAAATCGATTAGTGTGCTCATGAATTTTCGCTGCAATATAACTAGTATATTTATGCATGGCCATAATGCAATATGCATAAATACATGTTAGCAATCTCTTGCGAGTAATATAGATAATTCTAACAGAACTTCTCTATATGATCTCTAATTATCTACAATCACATTGATATAGTCAATAATTAAGATGATATATTCTTCATATGATTGAAATCGTACCTGTATTCTAAGAGAAACACCTTGAAGCTGAGACTTCAGAGCATAGAACTTGGTAATTTGATGCCTCGTTCGAATAAGATCTTTTGCCATAACTTTTACAGCACCCTGAATACGGTTAGTGATGAATAGTTAGGTAGATGTGAAAACAACAGTTCCATCAAGCAGAACCATACAGTATATACAGTTACATGGCCTGCAAACATAATTATAATTGGATGGGCACCAAAGGCAAGAAGAACATTGCAACCAGGAAGGCAAGATATACATGAAATAAAGCTGTCCTTTCAAATTGCTGTCAATAAAGTGCTATTAGCATTTCGCGAGCAATGGATTCACTGGGAATTTAACTATATAAATAGCTGGAGATATACATAAATCTTATAAACCTTGCCTGATGAGAACTCAAAATTCTGGTTTAAACTACATAATCAAATCGGATTCATGTCATACTTTGGGCATAATAGCGGCATGCTATAATGTAGCATATCACGTGTGTGCTGTATTCAGATCATTTGTATCATTTGTCACTTTGTTCTCTTTTCTATCTATCTTAACATCCCCATTTCCTTCTTGTCCCCTAATTATCAAGCAGTGTTAATTACAGTATAATATTTATCTTGCAATAACAAAAGAGAAACTACACGGGGGTCCAAGTTTACATCAATTCCTTCAAGGAACAACTCATGGATCACTCAAAAAGTTATTGACTAAAGAGCTCAAAAAAGTTGTAAAAAGGCTAGCCGTTAGGCAGAGATAACAGTAATGGTTTGACCAAAGTGGTAAAACATTGAGCAATTTGGTGGGAATAGAGAAAAATGACCATATGGCAAAGTATTCAAGTGCCCATCCTTAGAAAGAGGGCAACATGCAGAAGTGCAGCAACTACAAGAAAGAGTCTCCAATGTGCATTGAACAAATCAAGCCTATAACATCAAAGTGTGTGCAGACCCAGTACATTGCAAGAAAGAGTCTCAAAATAAATGCAGAGTTTGTATGGCAGGATGAGGATGTTGGCCACCAGGTTGCCGACAGTACGCAACAGATGAGTAGGAGAATACAGATACCAGTGGGTAACAGTTCCTCTCAACTCATGATTCTTTCATGCTGGACATTTTGGTGATCGCCGACCATATTCTGCTTTGATTTTGTACTAGTCTCAACAGTCACTTTGGTTGCTGTGCTAGGTTGGGCCAACGAATATTTATTTTGCGCTCATCTTTGTACATGTTTAAGTTCTTTCATGCTTCTTGTTTTCTGGTTAATATTATACCTCCTATTAGAGAGCTTTTGCTTCTTGTAAGAGGGGAAGTTTGACTTTATGGGCGCTGACATAAGTGTTATATTCTGATATGGACATCCGGTATCAGATATGAAAATTCTCTGAATTCTATACATGAAGATAATGTGAATGTTTATCTACAAATATATAATTTAGTTTCCACTTTGTATCTGTGTATGAAAGAAACTCAGAGCATAAGAAAAATAACAACGTAACTAATTTATAACATTTTTTCAAGATAAGGCCCTCGATTTATAAGCAGTCGTTATAAAATTAAGGTAACGAGCCGATAAGTGCACTAACAAGTGTCAATCATGGGTAAATAATGTCTCACCTTCCTCCTTAAAAATAGAAGCCAATAATCATAAATCAAACTTGTAATCTATAGAACGAAGTCACCGAAGAGGATGTTGGAACAAAACACGCAAACGCACAACATCACTGTCAGGTATTGAACTGTGTCCATGCTAAGAAGACACATAAGGAAAATTGCTGTCATGCAAAGGCAACAAATGAATGCTTTTAGTGGGAAAATATATAGGCCGTCATAACAAATTGGATAAAAAAGGAAATAAGTCTCCCTCCCAGAAGCAACTTCGTAGGTTCTAGGATAAAGAAGCGCAGCACATCATTATTGCTAAGAACATGCATGAGACGGTAGTACCAAGAGATGAAATTGTATTGTACAAAATAATTTTTGCTCGTGGATCCTGTGGGCTATACTAAGAGAAAGCACTAAGATCAATTCTCTGAATAGTCATAATTGTTGATGTTCAATAAAAGATACCATAACAAATGTTCTTAAAAGCGAAGGCAATATTAAATTATTATGGTAAATACCAGATAAAAACCCCTTTTTGTTGAGAAACAATGCCAAATAAAACTTCCTGGAAATTAAGGAATTGAAGATAATACTTTTAAGTTAGTCAAGAAGTGCAATCTGTAAAATGTGTCAAGATGATATGAAAGCTGGTAGGCCAAATTTAAACCTTTGGTTTTGAACTTTTGACATATTGGAAACACCACAGAAAAGTTAAGGGATAGAAAATTTTATACCTAATTAAGCAAGAGTTTTATGGGTGAGTGGTAGGGTGTTTTCTGAAACCATTTGATTAACCATGAAAATCCCTTTGAACCCTCTCCCACCACCACTCCCACCCCAATCCCACCCACCCTAAACCCTCTTCTTGTATGCAGGCGCACTAGCTCAAGGGGACAAAGGGAAACAAAAAGACAAACATGATATACAGCTCTATTAGCAAAACTTATACATGGCGGTAGTGATAGGTAAGTTTCATGTGTATACTAAGGGTTTTCTGGTGCTTCATCTCACAAAGCTAAGGCATCCTTTTTTTAAGTATTGGAGCAAATCCTTAAATAATACACCCACCAAAGAGCAGATGGCCCTTAACCGAGCTTAATGGAGAAAAGGATTCATCCTGATCCAGCCAACCCTGAAAATATGGAAAGATGGCTACTTCATTGAAGGTCAATGGACAAATTAACTTCGATTTACAATCTAATCAATACTTGGCCTAGGTTTGAGTTCTTTACTTAAAAATTTACTTGCCTGAACTAGAGTTCCTATACTGTTAAATGTATCATGCGTAATACAAAATGTGGTCGTTGATCCCTAAAGTTGATTTCAAGTAAAATCAAATACCTCTCAGGCTCTCACCCTCATTCAATATAAAGGCTAATTGCTTTGGACTCCCCTAGTGACCTTTTTAGAGATACCTTACACCAGTCTCTAACTCCCTCTCTCTTCCTCTTTATCTCTTGGATTACATTCAAATAACTGTAGGATTTCACATTTAAGTATAGGTTGACTGAAAATGACATGACATATTGTGGTGATCGATTTCTCTCTCGTGCATCAAATTTGCAAAGATATGATTTTGAAAACTTAGAAATATCAAGTAAACAAAGATTAAGCAAAAGAAATGATATTTTACCATCTGCCCTTGCTTCGCAGTTTTCTTGATCTCCGTAATGAGCTTCTTCTCTTGATTCTGCAGCCCTGCCTCTCCCTCTCAATATCCCTAATCGAACGATCCAGCATCCGCTTGTTCTCCCGCAACAGCTCTGCAATCAAACGCCCCAAATCATCAGAAACTCGATCAAAGACAACAACTTTTCAACCCCAAACCCAGAACCCTAAATTATTGAGTAAAAATCAGGGAAAAATTACCAGCGGGGGTTTTCTTCTGTCCGAAGAGAAAACTCATCGTGGCCGCCGATGAACTGTACCAATCAAGATCGCAGAGAACTCCGATGATTGTGCTGCTTGCTTCGAGATGAAGATAGTTTTTAGGGTTAGATTCTTTTTGATCGAAAACGCGGTATTATTTCGTTTCGTTGAGACTTGAGAGTCCGGTAGAAATTTACATGAAACCCTCCACAAAATTTTATTTGCGCAAAATTTCTCCGTGCGCGCCTTCGTTTCGGTTTCGGATCGGATCTATCTATTTAAACCCGAATATTTTCTTATCGGGTTTGGATCTTAAACAGAATTTTTTTTTTAGAAAGAGAAATATTGGAAATAAGAAGAAATGTAATAATATAAAAAAGGAAAATGCATTGTTGAACCAATATCAAGTTTTGATTTTATAATTTATAGAGAGAACGGGATATCTGTTTGTAAAACAAATGAATTTATTATTTAAGAATTTCAACTATTATTCCACATAGAGCATATGATTATTATTGTCTCTGCGAATCACAACTTGTTCTCGTGTTTTACTTGTTTTTTTTTTTTTTTTATTCGGACACAATACATAAGAGAAATAAATTACAAACATGAGATAAAAATAGATAACAACAAATTTTAGTGTGAGGACACGTGTCAGTTGGCTGGTGGGATCTCTAGTAACGGTTTTAACGACATTTCCGTATAAAGAGAGTGTAGATGACCTCTTCAACTATTATTTCCTTCTCCTCTCTCTCTCTCTCTCTCTCTCTCTCTCTCTCTCTCTCTCTCTGCAAAGATGGATGAAGAATACGACGTCATCGTTCTCGGCACCGGCCTCAAAGAATGCATCCTCAGCGGCCTCCTCTCCGTCAACGGCATGAAGGTCTCTCTCTTCCTCCTCTGTTCAGTGAGATCTTATGGTTTGGAAATTTTAGTGCTGATTGTGAATTTTTTGTGCTAAGTGATCCACCTTGATTTTGTGTTTAGTTTCGGGCAAATCTTCCATCGATCAGTTAGTGTATTGATTTGGTTGCTTCCTAATGTGCAGTTCTACAAATGTCACAGAAATCTAAAGGAAAAAGGAAGTAAAAAGAAAAAGGAAATTTTTATTATCATGGGTTATTTTAAAATTCTTCACAGTCCCTGGAAGTATAACATGTTGATTTGGAAAAGATCTGCTCCTGTAATATTGTTGATGCTTCTTGCAAAATATAACATGTAAACATGCTAGTACCCTAACAAAATGTATTTTTAATTGAATTGGGTTTTCCTTTTCTTTTTCCTTTTTTTTCTTCCCCCTTTTGTGTTTAGTTTATCACTATTATAATTTTACTTTTCCTTTTATGTTGGATTTGGAATTTAAAATTACATCAAAAATCCATGGTTTAAAGTTCTATTTTTTTTTCTTTTACTTTTGAATTCAAGATACACACACACAAAGAAAGAAAAGAATCTCACACATAATTGGAACCTGAAAAAGAAAAGGCCTAATAGAGTTGATGATCCCATAGGGAAAAGAGATTCTGCTAGAATGATCAATCCCCGCGTAGGACAATATACGAACATTTCTTGTTTTCGCTGCGTATCTACATCGGATGGAAATTATGTACAAAAGTAATATTTACATGGTATATACATTGGCATCTCTAACTCGAAGATGGTCTGTTTTCGATGCAGGTCCTTCATATGGACAGGAACGACTATTATGGCGGAGAATCAACATCACTCAATCTCATTCAGGTACTTTTTTGGGGAAAATATGAACCACTGTAGTACTCACCTTTCTTTTTGAGAAAATGTTGCATACTTTGGCTACGGTCTTTGATATATTTCCCTCGTGCACTGCAGCTCTGGAAGCGGTTCAGGGTGATGATAAGCCTCCAGAAAACTTGGGCCCAAGCAAGGAGTATAATGTTGACATGGTTCCTAAGGTTGCTCGTATTCACTATATGCGCATAGCTCAATTACACTTCAAAGTTTCAGTTTTTATTCATAGATGCTTGTTTGCATGATTTAATCCTTCAAGTCATAATGCTTGGACTTTTGGCCAACACCTGCATTAAGCTGGAAATTAAATTAAACATTAGGTTTATTTATTTATTTAATTTAAGATTTAGGAATATGATTCTCACATAATGCAATATTACTATCAACTGGCAGTTTATGATGGCAAACGGCGCTCTGGTTCGGGTATTAATCCACACAAATGTGACTCAATATTTGAATTTCAAGGCTGTTGACGGCAGTTTTGTATACAACAAAGGAAAGGTATGATCATAATGTTTCTGCAATCTTAAATTTAGCCACTTGTTGGTCAAGATTGTTTTTCATTTGGATATATCTTATTTTTACTACCATATGCTACCAGATTTACAAAGTCCCGGCTACTGATGTAGAAGCACTGAAATCTACCTTGATGGGGCTCTTTGAAAACGCCGTGCCAGAAAGTTCTTCATTTACGTACAGGATTATGACGAGCAGGATCCAAAATCACATGAAGGTTGGACCTCAATAAAGTTACTGCTAGAGAAGTTATTTCGTGCGCGCCTCACTTTTAACTCTATCCTATTCGAGTTTTTCTTGATCCAACGTGACATCTTAATTTTATAGCACTTATTAGTCTTAGATAACAGCTCTTGACGATAATTTCTTTATTTTGTGCAGCAAATACGGGTTAGATGATAACACAGTTGACTTTATTGGGCATGCCTTGGCACTTCATAGGGATGACAAATACTTGGATGAGCCTGCACTGGACACTGTAAAGAGAATGAAGGTACTCTATATTTTTTTTCATATGGCCCTGAATTTTTGTAACATGCATTTTCTATGAAACATTAGATATTTTCCAATATTTATAATGTCTTTACTGTTATTTTGTTTGTTTTGAACAGCTTTATGCAGAATCCTTGGCACGCTTTCGAGGGGGGTCCCCTTACATCTATCCTCTCTACGGTTTGGGAGAACTTCCCCAGGTTCGTTTGTTTCGATCTTTGTCTGTTGCTGTTTTTGAGTTTTTCTGTAGGCTAAGATGTCGCATACATGACATGCAGGATTTGCTCGTCTTAGTGCTGTTTATGGTGGCACATACATGCTCAACAAACCAGAATGCAAGGTAATAATCCTTCACTCTACAAATTATGAAACAAGCATGAGTTTCAAACTCACTTTTTTGAGACATTAAAAGTCTTATGGTCATATTTTCTGATAACAAATTTGGTCATGTATTTGAAAACAGCTCAATTCTAGTATATCAAAGAAATGCATGAAGATACTTAATGGTATTTTCTGATAGAATGTCATGTACATTGAGACAGGTAGAATTTGATGCAGATGGAAAAGCTTATGGGGTGACCTCTGAAGGGGAGACCGCTAAATGCAAGAAATTAGTAGTGATCCTTCCTACTTGCCTGACAAGGTAAATATATTTGAACTTGTGTGTGTGTGTGGTGTGTGTGTGTGTGTGTGTTGTGTGTGTGTGTGTGTTTTCTCTGAAGACTCGTTTTTAGGTCTGACCAAAACAATTGTGACAGGTTCGAAAGGTTGGCAAGGTAGCGCGCGCTATATGTATAATGAGTCATCCCGTACCAGATACCAATGATTCACAATCAGTACAGATTATTCTGCCACAAAAACAACTCGGGCGTAAATCAGACATGTAAGTTTGCTTGTAATGTTCTTGTTCTTTGCTGCAATTTTACACGAGTAATCAGATATCATAGGTTAGTGAATCCTTGAAAAGTCTCAAACTTGGAGCAGTATCATGTGTACACGTTTAGCTCACTACGAATAGTTTTGGATATATATTATGCAATCTGCTGAAAGCCTGAAACACTATTAGATGACAACAAAGGAGAAAATGACACAGTTGTAATCTACTTGTGATTCTAGCCTCATTTGAAATTAAACTTTCTTCTCTGATTTCAGGTATGTTTTCTGTTGTTCTTACCCGCACAATGTAGCTCCAAAAGGGAAATATATTGCTTTCGTTTCAACAGAAGCTGAAACCGACCAGCCTGAGGTGGAACTGAAGCCTGGAATCGATCTGCTAGGACCTGTAGAAGAGACATTCTTCGATATTTATGACTTGTATGAGCCTAATAACGACCATACTGAGGACAACTGCTTCATATCTGCAGTAAGTATCAGTGTGCATTCACTATTATGTGAGGCGTGGGTCAGTTATCATTTTTTGCAGTGGCCTTACCTGACATTTCTCATTGATATTGGCCTCTTTTGCAGAGTTATGATGCATCAACACACTTTGAATCAACAGTAGATGATGTTATTTCTATGTACAGTAAAATTACCGGAAAGGTAATTCCAGTCTGAAAATTTTGCTACCAATTCGATCTTACAGAGTAGAACTATGTGCAAGTATAATAGTTCTTGTTTAGTTTAACAATCAAGATTGACACTATAGTATTATCAAACTATGAAGGAGAATTTTCATAAATAACTCATTATTCTTTTCTGTCTTGCAGGAGCTCGACTTGACTGTGGATCTAAGTGCTGCCAGTGCTGCTGCCGAGGAATAAAATGTTTTATCTACTTTCTTTCGTGTTCATCGGGATAACCCAATGAACACTCTTAGAGACTGACATTTCTTTTTTTTCTCCTCTCTCTCTAATAATTTTTAGTATTGTATCCACTATTCTTTCACCAACCGTTGAAGGTTTCATGACATTGATGTTATTTTCATGATTTTAAGAATATTTGAGTTCTACTTTTGAGGAAATTAATGCATATTTTTTCCCACTATGGGCTTACCAATAATTGCACTTCATTTCATCTTCTATGGGCATGCACAAGGTCAGTGTATTTTTGCTTTTTCTGAAAACAAAGATTATATCGTTCGATGAAAATGACCACAAAAGCTTTCAGGAAAAATTTGCAGATATATGAATATGTACATTATCTTCAGAAATTTCCAGCTTTTCCATCCAGCATGAAGAAGTGGGCAATTTGTGGCTCTATGTGCAATGCCAGCTTCAGTGATTTCGACACAATGTAGAATTATTCTGATTGTGGATAAATTGCTTAACTACTTAATTTCTTTATGTTCTCCTTTTTCTTTCCTTATTTTTGGTCTGTTTCTATTGGCACTCACTCATAGTGTTCGAACTTCAGATGCATAGAATCATTCTGGAGATCTCTCTCCAAGAAAAAAATAGATATGTGAAACTGTTCTCTGTTATTATACTACCATATTCAGAACGAGGATATGTGCTTGTGTCTCCCCCTAGGGTTGAATTATAGTTGTAACGACCCGAATCCTGACTCACAAGGAATATGGGATCGCTACCCTTGATTATATAAAAACACCCTTATAAAGAAACTCAGAGGGACACAACGTTACACCAATATAAATGTTTAGTCAGTCTCTCTTGAGAAAACAACTAAAGCAATAGCACACGCAAGATCTTTTTCTAGTGTAGACATAATAGGATAGTATTAGATTTGCAATCTTATTGTTATTATTATTTTGTTTAGAGTATGTAATCTTCAAAATATTAAATGTTTAAGATATAAATTGTAAGCTTCAAAATATGTTTTATAAAATGCTCATGAACATTGAATTGAAAAATATTTTATTATTAAAGTTTATTAAAATCTAATTAGAAAAAAGAGTTATTTATAACTCTAATATCTTTAAATTAAAATTAAAAAGAGTTATTGAAATCTAATTTATTAAGTTTAAATTAATAGTATATTACAACTTTTAAATTATTGACATTCTAGCTACACTCGAAATGAATCTTCATTAATTTTAAATAGAGTGTAACCTATATTTGTATTATTATAAATTTTAAATTATTCAAATAATAAATTCAGTACTATAATTAATGTTCCTTTACATATAAACCCCTTTTGAATCTAATAATTGCAGCACTAAAGAAAAAACAGGGTTATTACAATAGCAAGTCAAATACAGGCCTCCTTGATGAATTGCTGTCCTGAATCAGAGATTTCAGCTAAGATTTTGTTGAAAGCCAGCTCAGTCCCACTCGGAGACTGCATAATGATATAAACTGAATCTAGGAACTAAAAAAAAGTGTAATTTTTGTGACTGCAGATAATAAATCAGTGATTTCTGTGCCCTCTGAAGATTTTGGCGTAAAAGATTCTGGAAGTAAAATATGAACATATGAATTTGAAATAGTTTTGCCACGAGAAATCAATCAGGCATAGATCATCCTTTTACAGCTAACAGAGAGGCAAGAATTCAGTTCAAAATTCCCATTTCTCCAGTTTTGAAACTGTAAACTAGTAAAAACACAACTCTAAATTTGGACAGGTCTCTCTAACAACAAATACAGCATACAGAGTATCTTAGAACAAACAGAAACTCTAAAATTGTGTTACTCGCATGAACAAGAGTATACCCAGCAGATTTTTTGACATCCTTTCAGCATATTTCTTTGAATTCAAGGAGAATATCGCATTTGGCTGGCCAAAGAAAAGAAATTAATAACTTGACACTTTTTGAATCTGCTGCTCAAGAAGGCAGAATGTCGTATATTATGAATTGATCTGGAATTACAAAATAATACAACAAAACTTCCAGTTCAACCAAAAAAAAATTACAAACCCTCTTTGATTAAGTTCAGCAATAACCATTTTTTTGGGAAACTGCTTAACTAAGATCAACTTGGTTGAATGAAGGAGAACAAGCGCAAAACCCTTTCTTCTGAAAGCAGAATCCCGTGGCAGCAATCAATCGAACACGGATGAAGGAAGCAAAAGATCATCATTTGTTGACAAGCAAACCTCATGCAGTAAATAGTTGTTTAATTTTGGAGAGCCATCAGGGCTATATAGACAAAAATATCTGCCAACAAATTATAGTAGGTCTCAGATGGTGAACAATATCAAACAAGAACATGTTACTAGTCTAATTTTCTCAAAAAATTTCAGACATTCGAGGCAACAAAGGAACATAAATTCTTCAAATAATACAGTGAAAATCATGGTAGCAATTGCCAGACAGGTCACGACATTCTCTAACTGGTAACAATCTATGCTCTCTTCGACTTGGAAAGAGCCTTCTTTCGCTGCCCGAGCATGTAAGTATACATGTGTAGGCTACCTGTGACCAAAGAACAAAATGAGCAGTGCACAAAGAGTATCTGAGCTAATTTTGCAAGCAAATAGTGTATGATGCGAAAAAATCAGATTCAAACCTGGGACATAAATTCCAAGAACAAGGATCGCTGCATAAAAGTAATCAAAGGAGAAGTTCCACTTGTTTGGCATCCTTATGCAGTATTTATCAGAGGCCTGCCATCACCACAAACGAAAGCCATTGCTGTTAGGGTAAAGATAAAAAAAATAGATATCGCATAAATAACCACCAATGTAAAGTGACGAGTTTCCGTACCTTGATGTAAGGCAAAGCCAGATATATCAGACCAACCTCACTAGAGATGCCAGAAGGGTATAATAGCAAAAAGGTGCTATACCTGAATTAATACAATCATATATTACTTAACATGAATTTCTGGCAACAAAAGTAGGACTCTGCCAAATGGTTTAAATGAATACCTTAGCCACAAGAGCCAGGAAGGTGCAAATCCAAGTGCCTCCTTCATGCCAAAGAAAGAGTACCGAATTGTCTGCACACAGAAAATCATAAATGATGTTATGAATTGATTTGCAATTAGAGGAATTCATCTCCATTGTGTCGTTTCCGTAGCAAAGCCCTATTTGGTGACAGAGTACTACACCTTCCCCGCAAACCAAAGTTCGAAACCACTCATTATGCTATCACACAGAGACACACTCTTCTCTCGACATTTATTTACTAAGATTATAGTTATACTCCCTTTATCATTTACAAATCCTTGCTGGTTAGGGATTATAAATTCTTTTCTTTCAAATTCACAAATTACAGTATTATATATCAAAAAGTTATTCCCATAGATGAATAATCATTTTCACTTCTCAGCTCTAGGACATATCTTGCAGCATTCCTCTCCCCTTCTCTGCCCTAACTCATGCTTCACATGTTCATCTCTGAGACCAGCCTCTTCTGTGATGTTTGTTCAACATACTCCAGCCATTTCACATTATCTTCCATCATCATATAGGGGCGACTCTTACAAGCTAAACTCAGCGCAGAATTCTATTCTAGCACTTCCATCCTTCTTTATATTTTTAAAGAGAGAACTCTGCTCCTGAATTAATTCAATTCTTCTGTGTTTAAACCTTATCGCCTAACACTTGACTCCTGCAAGACTATTTACCACTGGTTATTTGGCAACAAATTTCAGTAAACCTCAACCACTGACCATGCAATAGTGCAACATGACCACTCTATGCTGTTTTGACCTTTCTTAGGGATGCCAAATGCCACCATTACCTCTACATTTTGGAAAAACTAGAACCAAGTCTTGGAAGGGGAGAGAACCATGGAGCATGGTTCAAAACTCGGCCGTTGCCTTTCCCGTTCCGAGACCGTTCCACGAGTCAACATTTTGCATTGTTTTACTTGACTTGGGGCCGACTCGGCCAAGTCACCCGAGTCGAGACTGAGTCGGCCCCAAGTCGAGGCCGAGTCAAGACAATTTCATATTATTAATTTTATATAATTTAAATTTTTACTAGAAAGGTAAAGCTAATCTTTACTTTTGTAAAAAAGAGAAGGTAATTTAAATTTAATTAATTTCATATAATTTACTAAATTATGTATTTATTTTGATATTTTAATACCGCGACGCATGTATTTATGCATTATCTTCATGTTTAGTGTGCTAGGTGATATGTTTTGGACAAGTTATACGTCAATTTTGATGTCTACATTTTTTTAAAGTTTTGTTGTGATTTTTTCAGCATTTTTTTAGCCCTCTATGTAGCGTTTCTCGCGTCTCGCCCGAGTCGGGACAGCGACGCCGCAACCGATGTGGAATGGTATCCGCCGAGTTAGCGGCCGAGACCGCGACTTTGAACCATGCCATGGAGTAACCCCCTTTTAGGTAAACTTAATCTAGAGGCAACTAAGTTTTCACCACTACCCTATATAGGATTGAGGATTCTGCAGATTAATATACCATGGAACTCTCACTAAACTTTTCTAATAGAAACCAAACATCTCACGTTCATCTAGTACTATGTCCCAAAAGTATATTGTTTCATAAAGCATAGATATTCCTTAATAATTATCAATATCAACGGCCCACTAATTCCTTCAAATGCACGTCAGTGACAACACCATTACCTCTACATTTTGGAAAAACTAGAACCAAGTCTTGGAAGGAGAGAGAACCATGAAGCAACCCCCTTTTAGGTAAACTTAATCTGGAGGCAACTAAGTTTTCACCACTACCCTATATAGGATTGAGGATTCTTCAGATTAATGTACAATGGAACTCTCACTAAACTTTTCTAATAGAAACCAAACATCTCAAGTTCATCTAGTACTATGTCCCAGAAGTATACTGTTTCATAAAGCATAGATATTCTTTAATAATTAACAATTATCAATATCAACGGCCCACTAATTCCTTCAAATGCATGTCAGTGACGACACTGTAATTCACCTCATAAAAATCCCAGTAAATCAGTGTTTCTTATACAGTTTGTGAAATGACCTAGAATCTGTTTGTAGTCCTTTTTTCACAGATTATCCTCTATGAGGATGTGCTTCCTGCTCCTTTTCCCTGAAATCTATCATCTCATCCTTAGGTTTTCAGGCGTATGTTGACTTAGGTCCTCTGTATATTCATGTTCCTAGTCAGCATATCTATTTATACCAGTCAAGCCATGTATTTATTTTTTTTCTTGCATCAATGGACTAGAAAACAATCACACAGGATTTAGAGCTTCTATAATGAGGAACTTTTGGCTATGTTGAGATGTTGAGTATGCGAGAGAAAGAATCAGTAAAACTAAGGGTGATGATGCCTAAATGGACATTCCTACACTTTATTTTCCTTCTCTTTACAACACAACATCCAAATACAGCTCTCAGGTGCTACTTTAAGCCATAATAAGTAAGAATTTGGATATAATAAATTGATCAAAGGCACAATTGAGAACTCCTCCAAAGTAAATCTCATAAGATGAACTCATACCTCTGTAATTGACCAGCTGATAACCAGGGAGCTAACAAGAAAATGTGTCCTGACCTGCAACAAAATACACCAATTAATCAACAAAAAGGTCCTTAATATTCATTCAACAAAAAAGGAAAATTCAAAAGATTCACATCACTACCTCGGGGAAGCTCCACAAGATTCCCCATGTAACATACAATCTAGACGAGATCTGTGGCAGCGTAGCCGAGACCGGAGATCTCACCAAACCTTTCCAGTTTCCAAGCACCAAAATCAAACAACATAATTTTCAAAGAAAAGAAAAGGCGAAGCTTGACTGATTCTCACCAACAAGGCCATGAAGAATCTGCAAAAAACAATAAATAAATAGGTAATCAAATTTTTACCATAAATAACGTAAATTTAGCACTAAAATATTGGAAATGTTTTTAACCTCCATGACTGCTGCAGTCTGAGCGAGCTGCAGTGGCCTCTCAACCGCATCATACACCTCCCTGTAGCTCGATTCGCTCAAAGTCTTGACAGCAAAGTACAAAACTTGAGCCCTAATTGCGATCCAAAAGAAGATGGAGGCGAATCAGCGCCAAAAGAGGCGAAATCAAGAGGCAACCTAGGGTTTCTAGAAGAGAGAAGAAGAGGTCATTACCATCCGACGAAGACGGCCCAATTGTAGACGGTGAGATAGATGCGCTTCAGAGCAGAGAAGAAGCCCGCCATTAGAGAGGAGATGGAAAGAGAGTGAGGTGATCAAGATCTGAGCTCTAGGTTTTGTTTTAATAGGAGGAAGGGGACCGCGGTGGATGGAATCGCATTGATGGATTTAGGTGAGCAGATCAGCCACACAGGTTGGAGTTCGATGGAATGACATTAAATTTGTTGGTAGCATTCTGCACTTTTCTAGAATTTCTAGTATTTTAAATTTTTTGTATTAAATTAAAACATGAATATGTGACAATTTACGTTGCAATAAATATCAAGCTAGTTACATGAAACAAGAGAAAACTTTCTGTCATGTGAAATTTCTGACATTTGAGACTCGTATTATCACTCGGGCATTGAATAATCAATTCGCTATAAAAGCTCCCGAAAAGTACTAACACCCGGACTTGAGCGCAAATGAAGGTCTACTCAAACAAGGAATAGAAGCCCAAAATCAATATAAAATTAGTAATAACTTTAAGAAAAGAGACGGCTTTGTTGGCTGCAGGGTGAGTGCAAGAGAAAAAATTTAAGCGGGAGAAGAGAATATACTATTGTTCTGTTTGCTTCTGAACCGGAGGCTTTATTTATAGCTTTTGGAGTGCATGCATCATGCATGAGACAAATAAATTAGTAAAATACGCTTATTCTATGACGTAAATAACTGAAATGCAATATAAATAAAATAGTCAGAGTTCTCTGAAATTTTAGAAAATTGTATGCTGGAAATGTTCTCTCTTTTGCACTGGTACAATGATAATAGAGTTGAAATCCTTTGTATTGATAATAAGCTAGGAGCTCTGAAAGTATGATTTACTATATTTTATGAATTTTAAGTAAAAGTATAGTTTTATCTAATATCTTTCTGCATACGATTTACGCTCACAGTTTTCATCTATTTAGACTTACTTAACAAAAACAACTTGATAGTGTATCTTAGTAGATCAAAATTGTTCGCTAAAACTGCAGTTTAGTGATGTTTTCCTTTGCCGCTATAAATCTATGCCTAGCCCTACTGTCTCACCAAAGAAAGAAAAGAAAAGAGCAATTTTTTAATAACTTCAAAATTTTAATTTAATTCCAAAAAGCTACATTCCCCAGTTTTTTTTTCCTTCAAAAAATGACATCTGACAGGCCACGTCGGTTGTGGGTCATTTCGCCCCGTCAGCGTGGCGGGCTCCGTTCGCAGGTGTTTGCCAGTTCTTGATCCGTGGTTGCCAACCCCGGACCAAAGCATTTATTTATTTATTTTCAACGTTTTCTCCTTCGTCCGGGGTTTGACAAATGCCAAACACCCGCATCACGTGTTCTAACTCTCTCGACCTCGCGTTGCCTATTGGTTGCCGCTCATTGTCCACCGCTCAACCTCCCGTCGCCTGTTGCCGGCCGCCGAGAAGGTAAGTCTCTCTCTCATCAAGTCTCTCCTTCCCTCTCTCCCTCAATCTCCTCTCTCCCACCCAATTTGCCCTCTCTCTCCTCTCTTTCTCTGCCTGCGACCCCTCCTCCCTCAAATTGTCCTCTCTCTCTTCCCCCCCTAACTTGCCATCTCTCTCCTCTCTTTCTCTATTGCCTCCTTCCTCGATTCTCTCTCTCTCCCCCATCCCTCTCTCTCTCTCTTAAGATTAATTTTGCTTTTGTGTAATTTTATGCGTGTAGATTTAGACAGAAGGAAAGAGTGTTCTTGTTTCTTCTTCAGGTGTTCTCTTTTTGATGATATTGTTTATTTTAAAGTAAGTACATTGTGATGCTTAATTATTTTTCGTGATTTTGATATTATTATTTTTGGTTAAATTCTAGTTAGAGCAATGTGATAGTTTTTTAACTATTAAATTAGGTATAATATCTAATGTCGGTGTTTCTTTTCTTTGTTGGTTTAATAGTAAACTAACAATAAATAGAAATAATAAGCCAACTTATGTTGATGGAGTAGTAAAACCTGTGATAGTGAGAACTTCAATGCATGCGGTACCATGTCTTAGGGTAGTGTTATTCTAGCATATTTTTACAGAAAGTTATATGCAATTTCTATGATGTAGACTTCACGTCCGTGATCCTCGGACACTTTTGAATATAAATTGGTCTCTATTTGTTTATACTTATATAATATTAATTATGTATGTGAAATTAATTTAACCCGGACTCATGTTGTTTCATCAGTTAGGTCTTGGGAGAGACTGTCTGTGGGCGACCCACTTTCAGGCAGACAATTCAGCTGGGTGGTCAACTACCACTTGGACGTAGGTAAAATTCAATATACTCACTTTAAGTAGATATATCTATTAGAATATATTCTTTTGTTTTGATCGCGTGGTACAGGTGGAACGTCAAAAGGACTTGGGACATGACACTACAAAGAGACTTACAGTTCTACAGAAATGAGCTCGATGTGCTAGACCATTTTGGAGAGCCATACAGGGACGAGATCTTAGAGATTTTACCTATTGTCTGTAGAGAACGATCTTAGATATTGCGAGTTAGGACATCAATTATCTGTTCTGAGATTGTGCAGGTTTGTGTTCCACACTAAGTCCTTCGTCAGTTCAGGTTTAGCAGCATATCCTTGACACCGTCAACCAATTGGCTCGGATAAACCGCTCTAGTAAGCATTGGTGTGATTGGAGGCAGGAGCTTAGTGTTTATATAAGCCAATGGGATGATCTAGCTAATTAACTTCAAAAGCAAAGACATCCAATCACACTTTTCATGTACTATATGAGATGGAATTGGGAAATCACTCGTCACTGGATTATTCAGCATATCGATCTGCCGGTCACTTACCAGCCCGGTTCTGTACTTGAGCGGGAGTTGGCAATATCTTCACACTATTCTCATAAAAATTTAAATTTATGATATGTTGATATGATTTTATTAAAGTTTATGATACAGGTTGATGGATTGATCTATGTCGGGAATATAGTGGATGAGGATGGAGGAGACTCGATGGGTCTCGATTCTCTAGAAGATGTTCACTTTTATCCCGGAGTTGTTAGGGAGACGCCGATTTGCACGTCCATCAGGTGCGTCAAACCGCCCGATAGTTTATACACGACGTGCTTGGCAGCCACTAGATATGGAGTTTGAGGCAGTATAGGATGAGCCGAGACCTTCTCAGCTTGTTGTTAGACGACGTAAACGACATAGAGATGAGGATGAGGTCCTTGGATGTGACAAGACTGACCATCTCAAATACCTGTTAGGATGTATTAATGATGTCGAGGAACTGAGGATGAAGCCGGACCATCCGAACAACATACACAACCAAATTCTCAGAATGCCCCTATATGTGGGCGAGGACGAGGACGAGGACGAGAGTGTGGCAGACTTTCACGTGTTCTGGCTTGTTTGTATTGAGATTTTCTATGACTTGTATTATTGATGTATAAGTTTTATATGAGTTGTGATATGATTTTAATATGAGTTAAAATTTAGATATGAGTTGTGATATGAATTGAAATTTGTGATTTTGATATGAATTGTGTTATGAGTTTTATATGACTTGTATTATTGATATATAAACTTGAGATGAGTTGAAATTTGTAATTTTGAGTTTGATATGAGTCGTGATATGTCTTATTTTTTAAAAAATGGACAAAAATCTAAGAATGAACATGACTATGAGCTGCCAAAGCTTGGTACGAGATTGACAAACCCGTACCAAGAATGAGATAGATTTTTTTGACATCAGTGAAATTGATTGGTTGACAATTCCGATCCAAGTACAAGAGTTTTGTGAGCTAAGCAAACTTGTTCCTGGTTTTTTTTTGTCCTTCCGAAAAATACACTCAACAATGACAGTCCATCTACCCGGCCCACTTTGGCTCTCACGCACCCATACACCCACCCCCCACACTGCAATTTTGGGGAAGTTTGGAGCAAATTACTAAAACAAGCTCATTGTCAGTATCCCCTCAAATAAAAAACTCACTCACCTCTCCACATTTTTAAAACGCACCATCTTCTCTCTTTAAACCGCCAATACCACCACGATGTCCTGAACCCTAGCCCTAGCCCTAATTTCCCTTCCACGAAATCCCCAAACAATGAGGAAACCCCACCATCGCCTCATCACCACCGATCGGAAAACCCTGATCCCCACCCTCCTCCTCCTCATCCCTCTCCTAACCCTAGCCCTGATCCTTATCTCATCCCGCAAGCCCTCTCGATCCTCCACCAGCTCGAATCTCAGCTCTCCGGCACCGCCGCGATTCGCCTACCTCATCTCTGGATCCGCCGGCGACGGCGATCGGATCAAGAGGGTGCTTCGGGCGGCGTACCACCCGCTGAACTCGTACCTGGTGCATTTGGATCTCGGGAGCGGGGCCGAGGAGAGAGCGGATCTGAAGAGGTTCGTGGGATCCGAGAGGGTTTTTGGTGTGTTTGGGAACGTCAGGGTTTTGGAGGACGCGGATCTCGTCACGAGCAAGGGGCCGACGGTGGTGGCGATGATGCTGCACGCGGTTGCCGTGTTGTTGAAGGAGGGGAAGGAGTGGAGCTGGTTCATTAATCTGAGCGTTTCGGATTATCCTCTCGTACCTCAAGATGGTAAACTTTTTATTTTGCCCCCTTTCCTTCTTTTTTTTTTTTTTCCCAAATTGTTTGAAGTGTGACTTTCATAGTTTGGCGTGACTAATGCTTGATAACATTTAGAGAATCTTAAACCCTACCTTAAGTATGTATTGGAAATAACCTTTTTCTTCACCAGTTAGGTAATAATGTGCCGTTGAAACGACAATTCAGTGTGAAGAGGTGTAAGATTTCATGTCCATTCTAATTGCTTACTTAACAAAATATAAGGATGATCCTGACTTTCTATGTCAACATTATATATATATTTTTTCCCCATAAGATTTGTGATTTAACATGGATTTGAGGATTGGGGTTGAGTGGATAACATGGCCGAAGAGTGAAAAGGATGGGGGAGACCACTCAATAAAAAAAAATACAGGAAATGATGGGGTTGGAGATCAGGTTGGTGAAGAGAGGATGAAGATCAAGGAAGAAGATGAAAAATAAAACCTCTCATCTCCAATTTGTGAGAAATACTGCCCCCTTGAGGAGCTGAACCCTAGGCTTTTTCATCCCCTCTTATTCTCTTCTTGACCATTGGACAAGATCCTCTCAGTTTATATCCTCTCCTATTATTTTATTATTTGTTGGAGTGGACAAAATGCTCTTAATTAGTTATGTGATTGGCATGTTGCATTTGATTAATTGCAGAGGGTGTTTAAAGTGCTAAAACCATACTTTAGGGAATTGTCATTTCTACTAAAACATTATGAGGTTTTGCAATCTTTTTTCCCAAAGTTAGAAACATCAATGAACTCTTTTGAAAGATGTTGATTGGGGAAATTTGGGCGTGTGTGGTTGGATAACAGTGAAGAAAGTGGAAAAGGAAACTTCTAGAAAGTTTATTTTCTTCTTGTGAGATCCTATATAATTATTGCTAGAGAAACTTTATTGACTCTTTATATAATCTCTTTCCTCCTCTCAAAGAGAAAGTGGGGAAGATCTAAAACTTTTTTGATGTATATGGTAATCAGAGAAGAAAGTGCTTAACACGACAGATTTCATTCAAACATTTTGTTCCCCATTTTGCCTAGAAAAACCTGGAAAAGTGGATATAGAATTGCAAGCAATTCATTAGAATGTAACTTATTATTTACAAGATTACCATAAACATTGAGAATAGGGACACATAAGATTGAGCTCTTATCTATATGGTCAGAAACTCTATTATATTTGATAACAATCTGTCTCTCTACCTGTTGATACTCATAACACAAGTTTTAGTTCTAAATGTATATGGACTCAACGTGGTATGTCATTCTTGAGGCGTTATCGGCTCAATCTTCAACCTAAGGGACATAACTAATCCCACTGTGTTTCATGTTTTGTCATATATAAAGTTTGAAAGTGTCCATATTTTCAGATAAGAAATGTTATTACTTATGCTGCATTTTGTTGCAGCGATGGCAATTGCAGAAAGTGAAGAGATACTTTCCCTTGCATTTTTAAACATAGAGGGTCAAAGTATATGGATGAAAATTGTGTCTTGACTATGTTCTACTTTATTTGCCTTGCAAGCATTCCATCTATTTTTAGGTTTTCCCACTTTCTCAATGAGAGAACGAAAATGGGTAGCAAGTGAATAGAAATTTTATCTGGCAAGAGTTGGGACTCACTAGAAGACGATGCACTTTTAAAAGTGAGTTTGTAATTAAGTGAAGATCAGGAACTAGTCTAGCTAAGGGAACACGGGGAGACAAAGAAGTCATGATCAATGACATCAAGCAAATTAACATTTTATCTAAGAGGCATAAAGGCTGTATAAGAAAACCAACTGCTTTCCGCCATGATGTCACAAGTTGGTATCTCATTAACCGCTGCAAGTCCCAGAAGTGAAGCAAGACTGTCTGTCAGGTCTAGAGAGAGAACATTTCAGTTAGGTGTAAGAACAAACGGCCACACAAATGTCAGAGTTTGAGGGAGGAGTAATATTAAATTATCGACAGTCTAGCAGAAAACATAACCTTGTGCATAGGCTATTCTACTATTCCTATTATCCTCTCTGTCCTCTCAATGTTGAAAACAGAAAGCTATTCGAGGTCCTACAAAATCATTAGACCTTCATGCAAATTTCTCAAACAGTCTTATGAGATTGACATTGAAATACCATTCAGCTACGAACAATGGAGAAAGCGTTGTGTCCGAGAGACCCTCTCTTTTTGAGAAAAGAAAATGAGTATCAATCTTGACCCCAAATTCAAATCCCTTTGAGAGGTTATATTGCCTGTAGACAATTGCTAAACCTTACATTTGACACTTCTAGCTAACACCCAACAACCTAATTCTCAACCTACCAATATTTTAAAGAGCATATCACGCCAAATACATCTATGTTCTAGACTGAGCATTCCCAATTATTTTCCTGATAGAGAAGATTAGTGCTTAACGTGTTAAATCCCTCTTCCCAAGAGTGATGGCCTTGTGAAATTTTTTCAATTGCCTCTATCAACAAATGGCAATTACGGACAACTTTCTCCAGTGGTTTTCCTAAGTAGTTTAGAAGTTGGAAGGGAGCGGGAACATAGAGGAACGGATGAAAGGTTGTACCTGCTCAGCATTGCCTCACCGAATTGACAAAGCAAAAGAATACTCATAACCACAGAATCTTATTATGTGATAACTTAGACAATTATGATGCTGGAAGTTCGATAGAGGCAAGACCATAAATGACAAAGAATTTAGTTATTGATATCTAATTATATGTTTCTCCATTTTACCAGTAAAAAGTTGCTTATGACATTTATGCAAATATTGATGCTTGTAATTTTCAGCAGCACAATGGATAATTTGGAGTCTATGAAACTTTAAGTAATAGGAACCACCTTTTTTTCATCCATTGGTTTGCTCATCATACCTTTATTCTCTCATCTGCTGCAGATCTTATTCATGTTTTCTCTTACCTGCCAAGGGACCTTAACTTTATTGAGCACACAAGTAATATGGGTTGGAAAGAGTAAGCATATTCTTTCAACAGTATGTTCTATGAAGTTCAAGGTTTTTAGACTTCGATGAATATTGTGCTTCTTTCTGCTCATACAGTAAGGATGTTTTCTGAGACTTATCATTTGTTGTACTTGCAGGAATGAAAGGGCAAGACCCATGATTGTAGATCCAGGACTATATGGCTCGCATAGAAGAGATGTATTTTGGGTTAGAGAGAAAAGATCCATGCCTTCTTCGTTTAAACTATTTGTAGGTACTACTTTGGAATTCAATTCATTTCCTCCAATTTTGGCTTCTGCTTTAATATTGTATAAGTCTTTTTTCTGATATTCCATAATTGTGCATATGGTTCATAGACAAGGATCATTTGCAAATGAAATGAGAGCCATACATGTGATCAGGATCCATCATCTATGCCTTTTTCCATCAAAATGAGGTTCCACATTAGTCTCCATGCCTAGATGAAACAACTTGCAAAGAGTTGTCAACCTAATTTCGGCCCTCTAACTAGGTGTGAAATTATTGGATAAGGAAGTATTTATTAGGGAGGGCTTGCCATAAATGCTAGAAGCCCAGTTCGCTGGTAGGCTGGTAGCTTTAATGGTGTTATAGTGTATTGAAAACTGCCTTGTTGGCCTTGCAATTTAACCCCATGCAAAGAGAACTATGCAAAATTTATCCTAAATTGCAAAAAAGTCAAAAAGATTGGGAACATTATATATTTGCTATCGGAATAAAATCAAAGAGTTAACATACAAGTGATCACTTTGTGGGGAAAAGAAAAGAAAAATGGCGGGGCAATCCACTTACTATAAATTGGAAGTATCTTTTAAAATTATGAAGGTGTTGTGTGAAGTTAAAGTGTTTAATTTAGACAAAAGATCCTTATGCAGTATAATTTTATGGTGGTTACCAGTGTGCAATTGTGCAGAATTTTGATGAGGGTAGTGCGCTTTTCAGAATCTTTTCCTAATTGCACAGTGAAGATCTTTGGACATTGTGTGGACAGTGTCTCTTGTTTTAATGCTTGCTGGTGATGTGTAATGCTAGTTATTGCTTTATTTGCTCTCTAATGATAAGTCATGTTCATGGCAGTGAAATATAAATATATATAACGAAGCAAAAATCTCAAGTCTGACGTTATGCAGATCATGTTAAACATTATGATGAATAATTATCATCAATTGTTATACCATGCTGTTACGATTCAACAATATATGTTTTGTTAGGTGACCCTAAGTATGAGCTCCATCACCCAGATGCTGGTGTCCAAGTGGAGTTCTAGGATGCGGAGTTCATTTGGCATTGAAGCTGGATCCAAACGACAACCGATTTGGTTTGAAAGGATGACCAATAATGATTATATGTCCTTTGCTTGTTGCTCTCTAGGTCTGTTTATCATACCCTTCGTGCAGTCCCCTATTAATTTAGTGCTTCTATTCTTTTCTTGTGTTATTTATGTCTGTTGTGATCCTATCATACTCCATAGCAGTAGTAATGATGATTTTCAAGGACTATCTGAAGTTTATTTGCTCATATGTAAACAAAAGAGTATAATTTCTTTTAACTAACTCGTGGCGACTGTATACAACTTTTTGACACAACTGGTCCATGCAGCTGCGATACATTCCATTTGCTAATGATATATCTTGTCAATGCAAGTTTCAGCTTAATGTTGATTTTCTCTAAGATCATTACAAGATTACAGGAGCTCCATGGTCTTGCCCATTTGAATTTGGTTATATTCTTCACTTACGAAATTTTTGTCATTAAAATTATCACGTCCCTCTGGTTGTCATTTTCTGAAACATTTTCCCTGTAGCTAAATTCAAGTCTCACTGGCAACTAATCTGTTTTCCGTTCCCTCTCTGCCTGCAGGCTCATCCTCGGTGGTTCTAACCCGTCCTTTCCTTGAATTCTGCATCTGGGGCTGGGACAATCTTCCTCGGACTCTACTCATGTACTACACGAATTACTTGTCATCTGCTGAAGGCTACTTCCACACCGTCATCTGCAACTCCCAGGACTTTCAGAACACCACCGTTAACCACGACCTTCGCTTTGTGATGCGGGATAACCCTCCTCGCCAACAGCCTCTTAACCTGACAACGGAGCATTTTGATCTGATGGTCAACAGCGGAGCTCCATTCGCTCGTGTGGTTGCTTCTGATGACCCAGTACTGGACAGAATCGACAGCCAGATATTAAGGAGGCCAAGCGGCGGGTTCACACCCGGTGGTTGGTGCTTGGGGAGCTCTTTGTTCGGCAAGGATCCTTGCGCTGTGTACGGGAAGCCAAAGGTTTTGAGACCGACGACGAGTTCAAAAAGGCTTGAGAAGTTGCTGGTGAAGCTGTTAGATGCTGAAAATTTCAGGCCTAAACAATGTATATAGTTAAAACACACAGTGTGCTCTTGTAAAGGTTCAGTTATATTGAGTTTTCAGGCAACAGTGTTGATATGAAGAGGACATTGATTTAGAAATTGAATGAAATTAGTTTTTTCTTTTCTTTTCACAGTGATTAAATTTGCAATTTGTGTTATCTCTACTGGTAGTATTTGCCACGGTAACAATTTGCTGGTCAGAATTTTTTTTGATTAACCATGTATGTAGACAAGCATGTATCCATGTATTATGTATCTGTATGTTTGTATATGTATGTATAGATGCAAGTATTTATGCCTCCCCCAGTAGTGGACAAATCAGAAATCGCCACGTAGGCAGTTTACGTTAATTAAAAGTATCCTATCGCTCTTTTAGGAACCAGAATCTAATAAACAGGGAGAGAGTTTACGAGACCCGCACCAACTGCTTCGTGTTCGCGGCGGATCCCGTGCTCCGCGTCTGTAAGCTTACCGCCGCTGATGGATCCCGCCGGCGCCGCCTTCGACAGGGAGCGGCATGTGTTCTTCCTGCAGCTGATGCTGGAGTCGCTGCCGACGGAGTATGAGACCCAGGAGATCAACTCCCTCACCCTTGCCTACTTCGCCGTCTCCGGCCTTGCCATCCTCGATGCGCTAGATCGGGTACTTCCCTTTCCTTTCTCCTTAATTACTCCACCTGCCACTCACTATTTATTAACAAAATTCAAATCCTAATTTAGGTCGACAGGGATCAGATTGCGAGTTGGGTCTTGTCCTTTCAAGCGCATACGAGAAATAAAACTCAATTAAATAATGGTATAATCTTATCTCTGTTTGAATTTGCAGCCAAAAAGGGATTTTTTATTGTAATTAGTTTGAGGATTTTTTGTTATTCGCAGGGCAATTCTACGGATTTCACGGCTCGAAGAGTTCTCAGTACCCAGATGCTGAAAAAAAAGGTGTTTTGGCTTGAAAAGATTCGATCTTTCTAGCGTACAGTTTTTGTTTTGTAGATTGCTTATGATGAGCAGGGTTCCAGGTCACAATGGTAGTCATCTCGCGGCCACTTACTGTGCCCTGGCTCTGTTGAAGATTGTTGGGTACGATTTTTCGAGAATTGACTTCGATTCTATTTCGATTTCGTTAAGGAGTCTTCAACAAATTGATGGGAGGTACATTTGAATCTCTGAATAGATTTTTTGTTGATGTCTTCTATCTTTGATTTGAAGAAATTAAAGCCTTTTTGGATCCTTTTAGCAGCTTCATGCCGACGCATATTGGGGCAGAAACAGATCTTCGGTTTGTATATTGTGCAGGTGAGAACTGAGAAGCAATTTATTTTGTATTTGCTTTTTTTTGGCCTATTCAATCCTTTATTTTGTTAATTATTTTACAATGAGTAATCTTATTCAAATGTAACAGCTGCCATTTGTTTTATGGTCAATAATTGGGATGGAATGGACAAAGAAAAGGCGAAGGAATATATAGTCAGGTGTCAGGTCCGCGATACTTGTAATGTTGTTCTTGATGAGTATATTTCATTATTAAATCACAAGTTCTTATTTGTTTTTGGTTATGTTTGCAGTCGTATGATGGTGGCTTTGGTTTAGTACCAGGATCAGAATCTCATGGTAAGCACTTCATACAATATTTATTATGTGATTTTGTTATATGTTAGAATTATGATCATTTTGTGAACATCAAAAAAGGCAGGCGCATGATCCTCACTCTTTCAGCACATGAATTGGATTGTTTCTTTAATTCTATATATGCACTAATTTGAAGATAAATGGTTTTGATTTAAAATTTCTTTTGTGAAGCAAATTGCAGTTATTGTTGTCAGTCGATTATATTGTGATATAATGATGATAATTTCTTGTCTCCCTCCTATTTGTTTGTGAAATATAGAATACGGGGGACAAAATCTTTTAAAATCTTGTGAAATCTTTCATAAAGCCTTATGCACCATAGCCAACTAAAAGGTTTGGATGACAGTTGATGATGATAATCTTTCTTGCCAACTTTTAGGTTTTACAACGAGGGTAAATTTCGAAACCCAAAGGCCTCAACTTAAATCCTTCTAATATACTTTTAGACACTGAATGTTGGTTATGGTTCTTGATTGCAGACTTATTGTTTTAATTTCTCAAGCTTGAAGACTGCAAATTTGTTATCGAAGTGTATGTTATGATTGGGCTCAGCATCTATCTGTCTTAGTGTAACAGGTGGTGCCACTTACTGTGCAGTTGCTGCTCTCCAATTAATGGGTTTTATTGAAGCTGACATCCTTTCTAAATCAACACCGTCCGGTGTCATCAATGTGCCGTTACTGGTGGAGTGGAGCGTGCAGGTATACCATCTCTTCTGAGTAAAGAACATGTCTTCAATGCTTTGATTGGTAACATTTGAGCGAACTTATGTGAATACCTCTTTCAACTTTGTGCACCTTTCTAATACATGGAATCACATTAGCAGCCTGTTTTAGCGTTTGGTATTTCTGATGACCCCACCCCCCCACCCCCCCCCCCCACCCCCCAAAAATAAAAAAAAAATAATAATAAAAAAAAAAACCAACCCAAAAAAATGAATAAAAATTAATGATAATAATAAATAATAGTATATTGTTTATAAAATATTAGCCCCAGGTTCAACACTGCACTATGCCATTTTTCCTGAAGAAGAAAAAGAGGCGCATACAGTAATGATTGAAGAAGACTGAACGTTCTTAGGGAGACTTGATTGCACCAATTGAAAACATAGGGATATAGAGTGATATAGATCAATCAATCAACTGAGATGATATTATCACACGCAATATTGATTTGAAAACCTCTGTAAGGAGTTGCGTGGGATATCTTGAAATATAGGAAATATGGAGACAACTGCAGCAAACATGGAAGTTCAGTGAAATGATTTTGAAAATCTTGCGAGACATCTAGTGCAACTCATAACTTGAGTGAAAAGGGAGGGATGACTTATAAAATTACTAGCAATTTTATGAGGTGACAACCGGAGGAAACATGGTTGGAATTGACAGGGAAGATTTTGATAAGCTTGTGTAAAGCCAAGTGTCCACCGTAATTAGATAAATGATCCAATGAACTACTCGTAACTTATATGGTTTTGATTTTGTGCTATGAAGTTTTTAAGCTGGCTGTATATCAACTGCTCTTTAACAGAGGGAAAATAGTTTTCTTTGCAGGAAAGTTTTCCTTATTTTAACTGCACTGACAGGGTAACAATGGTTAGAGCAATGAACTTGCAATCTTTTTCATGCTGCAGAGGCAAGCAGCTGATGGAGGACTTCAGGGCCGAGCTAACAAGTCCAGCGATACTTGCTATGCATTCTGGTAAGAATATTTTATGACCGTAATGTTAGGCCAAGACATTGTCTCTAATCAGCTGAAGCAGTTCTGGCGGTTACAGGGTAGGTGGGTTTTGAAGATATTAGGGGCGTACCAGTTCCTCGATAGGGGTGCTTTGCGAAGATTTCTGATATCCTGCCAATCTCAGGTGTTAGTGCGTCCCCTTTTGTGTTTCTACGGCTGCTTTGAAATTGTTTGTGAGTACTGATGTCTTTTTTTTTTTGCCCCCTCTCTTTTCCTGCGCCAGTATGGCGGTTTCACAAAATTTCCTGAGGATATGCTGCCTGAACTCTACCATTCATATTATGGATTTTCTGCATTAAGCTTGCTCGAGGAACCAGGGCTCAAACCACTGTGTGTTGAACTGGGGTTGCCACTTTAGGCAATGTTGGTAACTGAGCATGCTCAACCAATTCATGCTGATTGCTTTAAGTTATAAAGACTCGGATTTGAGGTGCTCCCAGTAGGTTCGGTGTTTTGTTATAGTGACCAGTGTAGTAAACCAGCCCAGCATCAGAGTTTCAAAGATCAGAAAGAGAACGACAACTCAAAGAACCTTAACTTTTTCATTTTTCCCTTTTTCCCCCCCTTTTTTTGTGTAGCTAGTTACGAGAGTTGAACCTGGGATTTCTCACACCCTAAGAACCTTGAGTTCTTTATCTTTGCGACCTGTATTGTTTGATAGGATCATATTTGTACGATAATTCTTCAAGATAGTAGTATTCTTCCTATTGATGTGAAGAAATCCAAGTGATTCAAATGTTTTGAGCAAAATGTAGCATTGATGGTGACACTAATGGTGGAAATGCACTCAACTTTTGGTTGGAAGAATTATACTGAATGTCTGTTCTATTGATGGTGATCTCAACATGTGAGGGACTGAACTAGTGTTAGTATATGCTGGAGTGTTCTCTCCTTCCATTGTCGCGTGCAAAATAAACTTCGTGCTGGCATTGTTCAGCGACCCAGTATAGTGCAACTAATATGCTCGTTGCTCTGTTCTATTTCACTGGAACTTCTTCAAAGTTTAGTTTTCCTGCACTCTGAGTACCAAGCAGAACTCATCAGAGCACCACATAAACTGCAGCTTTGCTCAATTCCGCTGCTTGAATCTTCTCACGAGCAAGCACCCGTCACTTCCTCAATCTTTCCTTGTTTTGCTTTGGCCTACCTCGTGTTACAATACAACAATCTTACCACCAACCGCCACAATCACGAACCAGCTTCACAGGGAACTCAAAATCCATGCCAAAGGTTGTTGCAGATATTGCTAACCTCATATCGATCAAAGATATATATATCACAGTCAATGCAACAACTGTATGGTTATACTCACACGAACAACTGAAGAGAAGCAGATGCAGTGGCAAACAAGTGCCATGTCAATAGTTAACACAAGTGTCCTAATGAGTACAGTTTCAGAGAGACGATAACAAATACTATCATGAGTTACAACAATGCAAAATTATTCTCATGGACCACCATGGCCGCGTCACTGATGGACATTTCTCTTAACAATATTACCAAGTCACATAAAAGTCTTGAAGATAATATAGACTAAATGTAAACAAGAAAGCCTCAAGGTTTCACATCTTAATGCAATTTCCACATTATCTGTGATACAATTTCCAGATGATCAAATTGTCTTACTGATGCTAATGCTCATAAGCAGCATTGTCTGAATTCCCAACGCTTAAATCCATTACAAGAATTTATCCCTACCAAGGCGTTGCAGATGGTAATTGATGGTCCTCGCGGGATTTTTGGGCTTTCCTCTCTGTCAGAATCATAAAAACCATCACAAATATAAATGTAAGCAATTTACGTCTTCCCAAAACATTTTCAAATATTTAAATTAACACCCACACACACACACACACACACACACACACACAGTCACTGCAAATATCATCACTAGAACAAAAAATGTTTTCATAATAAGTAAGAATTTCATACCTGCGATTCAACACAAGCAACCAAAAGGTCCTTGTGCCTGATGCATCTTTCATCATTGTTCTTATTGAGAGACAAGCAGCCAAGGAATGTTACCATCTCCTTCATGCAGGGTTTCCCAACAGCACCAAACTTTTTTGGTTTATGTACAAGCCCCCAGCCTTCCGTCCCATGCTCCTAGTTTGCCTAGTCGTGGAAAAAAAACAGTGACGAGCTGATCAGTTTAATGGTAGGTAAGACTTGGGAAGGTATATTGTGAACTCTAGTATTAGTCACTTTTCAGGACTAAATTCAAATACAAGCGCCTAATCCGATTTTAAATGTTTAAAAATGAAGTCCTTCAAGTCCTATATAAACTGCCACTTCCATATGACCATAACCATCATGCTACCATATAAATGGATATAAACTCATAAAACTTGAGAGTAAATTGCATACAACACTTTTCAATTAAGGATTTGCCCACTTATGGCCCCTCATTTTGTTTTCTTAGCGTTCGCCATTCGACCTAGACCGATTAATTAGCACTTATGCTCTAAAAAGGGCTGGTGGATGCTAATAAACCAAAATGAGAGTTACAAGAGCTGAAAAATCCTTATTTGAAGGGCTCAATATTTAATCTAATGAAGAGCTTAAATAAGAGAAGAAAAAAAATGTTAGGCATCTAAAGTCAACTAACAATAACAGCAGAGGTGCATGGTATTCAAAATTTGGTGATTTAAAGCAAACTTATTAACTCCTATGCTTATTAAACCCGTTTTGTTCAAACAATGCCCAAAACTAAAGCTTTAATAATTATGTTTCATCTCAGGCAGGCGAAGAGTAAGGATATTTTCTAAACCTAGAGTACATTTAAAAAATACATGTTAGTATTTGACCTATTTCTTATCTACCACGTTAGTAGCTTCAGCTTTGCTGGCCCAGGAGCACAAAAGTTCTATTGAATCATTGATACATCATTTTGGGAGTCACTGAAGACGAAATGGATTATTTTTTCAGCTTGATCAAATGTTGAGTTGAATCCCGCTAGAATGATAAAAACAAATTACAACACTATTTCGACCAAATAGTCAAAGTCATTGAGAAGTAGGAGTGAGAATCATGGTTTAAAGTCGCGGTCTCGCCCGCCGCCTCGGCGGGCACCGAGACGCATCAATCGCGGTGTCTCGGATCGGTCTCGGGCGATACGCGCAAAACGCTACATAGAAAGCTCAAAAAATTCTGAAAAAAATCACGACAAATCTTTAAAAAAATATAAACATCAATATTTATATATCACATGTCCAAACATATCACACACTCAACATAAAGAGAGAAGGTGAGACTCAATGTCTGTCTCTGTAAGTCTCTCTTTCTCCCTCTCTTTCTCTGTGTCACTCACTTTGTCTCATTCACTCTATCTTCTCTCTATCTCTGTCCCTGTGCCTCACTCTCTCCCTCTCTATCTCTTTCTTTCTTCTCACCCTCTGTCTCTCTCGGGTGACGATGTGCGATGACTCTCTCTCTCTCTCCGTCTCTCTTAGACTCAGAGAGCGAAGGGAGGGAGAGGGGGAGGGAAATCAGAGGGGGAGAAAGGGAAAGGAAGGGAAAAAGACTTAGCTCGAGGCGGGCGAACAACGGCGGCGGGCGGGAGAACGGGGTAAGCCTTATAACCTCCGATCTGTTTTTTTTCCTTTTATGCACCCGTCGACTCGGGCCCGACTCGGGGATGACTCGGTCGAATCGACTCAAGTCGTATCGGGTCTCGATCGAGTCGGCCCCGAGTCGGTCTAAAAACGATGCTCAGGTCATCTCGCGTCTCGGTATCGTCGCGGCGCCCGCCGAGTCGGAGATGACTCGGTCGAGTCGTCTCCGACTCGGCCGATTCTTCGAACCTGATGAGAATGGGCAGGGCTAACCCGCGACCTAATCGAGCTGGTCTGAAAGATCCGGGCCTTAACCCCACCCAGATGACCCCCAATTAAGTATGCCCATTTGACCCGAAATATTTTCGGATCAAATATGAGTGTTACCCATAGCCTGCCTATTAAGCCCCAAACCTGCCCGGTCTCCTAGCCCAATTTCATTTAGAGCAAAATCTCTCTCTCGCTCTCGTCTTTCTTGAATCGGATCGAATCTCTCTCAAATCGACGACACTCTCTCGAGTCTCCCAAAACAACGACGCCCTCCTGAGTTTCGTGTCGCCGCCTCGTGTCGCCGCCTCTCCCGCCGCAAACTCCATTGATGGTGAGGTATCAGATTGTCTCTCTCTCTCTCTCTCTCAAACTGTAAAATTCTAATTGTTGCCTTTTTTATTGGATCATCCTTTGGACGCTACAAATGTGATCATAGCAAAGAGATTGCCCGATGGCAATCAGAATGATATCTTCCCTATGAACGTTTGCCAACTCATCCAAGCTCCAGAGGTCTACTTCGGAGAAAAAAATGATTTATATGTGACGAATTTGGACTAAATACATGAAGAAAATCCCAAGTCTTCATTATTTCCATATAATTTTACTTTTATCCATGCAGTGACTATCAAATTACCATTCATCTAGTGAACACCTCTAGTGTTCTTAATTTACTCGATGGAGATCAAAGAATGGACTTCAAAACTACGATATATGTGATACAAATTCATGCATATTCTTCATAAGATGCCGATTTGGAAAGTTACTGTATTTCTTCAGTGCAGTCTTCTTATTTTCTTTCTGTTTTTTTTTCTTTTCCTTCTGTCATCTTGTCTCTGCGCGCAAGCGCACGCAATCTGCTGTTTGCATTCATTTTGGTGGAGACAAGAGGAAGAGACCTTGTGAGGGCATCATTTTGCTTAGCTATTTGCTTGTCTAGGGATTAAAGTGACTTTCTACTTGTTTAATATATTTTGCTTAGCTACTTCTGTAATGTGGATGCTTACTATTTTGCTTAGCTAATGATGTATGATAATGGAGTTATTCCGAATTCAATATGAATTATACTGAATTCAATGTGAAACATGTCACAAAAAATTGTTTTGCTACTGCTTATAAACTTTGACTTTTTTACACTATGAGTCTGTTTGGTTGTCGTAACTGGCCGTAATTCGTAAGTCGTAATTGGTAAAATCTTTTACAGCTATAAATGAGTTACATGTATGTAAGTTTTACGGTGTTTGATTGGTAATATAAAGTTGTAAAGTGAGAAAGTGTATTGTATTTTACGGTGTTTGGTTGTCATAATGTATAAGTCGTAAGTGAAAAAGTTGACCACAAAATTTACTATTTGGTGATTTTAAAAGTTTTAATACTGCAAATAAATATTAAAAATGTTAAATATTAAAAAAATTTAATATTAATATAAAAAATAATACAAATTTGTATAACCATAAAATTAACTGTAACTGGGTTGTAAGTGAGTAATAACTGGGTTGCAAGTGAGTGTTAGTTGAGTTACGTAATTCTTTTGCGAATTACGGTTCAAACAAACGCCTTAGTTGTAATTAGATTGTAAGTCATTTACGAATTACGGACTTTTACGCCTTTTACGGCGAAACAAACGGCCCCTATATATAGTTGGTTTTCAGTTCAAAAGTCCATAGGCTGGCTCAAATGAAAATGGGTGTTGTTTGGGCGGGTCGATACATGCCCAATTCAGATCCGGGCTAGCCCAAGGCCCGCTCATTTCCATTCTCACCCTTGTTGAGAAGCACCCCATTGTTGCCTTGTGTTGGCGTCATGAAGCATGGACACTTTATCATAAAGCCATGTCGTGTTAGATACATGTCCGATGTGCTTATCAGACACGATACTTGAGTGCGATTTTTGGAATTTTCATGTGCCAGTGTTTCGATTCATATCCATGTTGGCATGTCTACTTCAGTGTAACATAGGTTGCCGTGAGAAGAACCCTCCTCTCCGCAATTAGGAACAAGTAGAGGTTTAGGTGGTGAGTTTCGGGGGTTGATAAGAATAACTAATTGAAATTAGGGTTTGAGATTTTAAATTTTGGTTAAACAAACAGTGGGTAAATTTTGGATTTGGTTTACATTTTCTGACCCGATGTCAGACACCAATTGATAAGTGATGCTTTTGCAGTTAGACCCTTCTGTTAGTTCTTTTAGTACAAACTTACCGATTAAATTATATAGTGAAGCCCATTTACTGTTTTTCATAGCCTGGCTCATTTATATACCTTACATATATTCCTCAACTAAATGATATGTTTAACTCCTATTCATGAGTTTACAAATATCATCTTCTAAATGATGCATACAGACAACACTAAAGACGCGCTAGAAGATCCCTTCGACTCTCCTGATTAGGAATAAGTTCTATCTAGGGGGAGTTGGATGTTTATAAAATTAGGGTTTTGACATTTAAGTTTTGGGTAAACATTTGGACCTGAAAACAAACAATGAGGTAAATTGGATTTGGCTTACATTTTTGGACCTGACATCAACCCCAATTTACTGCTGACTAATGTACTTGCAGTTAGGTCCTTCTATCAGTACAATTTCTTCTCGTTTGTATAGTACAATTTCGTCATGTACATCTACATATATTTGCAAGCTAACTATGCATTTAGTAACTAATGATTTTTCCCCCATAAAGCATTGACTGAATAATACTAAATCATGTTTGTGTGTGTGCGCGTGCGCGCGCGCGCATGTGAGAGAGAGAGAGAGAGAGAGAGAGAGAGAGAGAGAGAGAGTGGAGGAGGAGGAGGAGAGGAGGGAGGTGTTGTCGTAATAGCTTTTATAAATTTGTTGTGATCCTAAACATGCACACAAAGAAACAAGTACTAGCCATATCAGTGCCCTGTATCTGGAAATTTGTCAATTTTGCTGTAACCCTAGCCCATATACACACATTGAGGTGGTGTGTATACAGGCATACCAGTGTCCTAGTATTTCGAATTTGATGTGCCCCTAACTAGCATCCAGTATCTGCAACTTTGCTTCATATCGTCTTGAATTACTTAAGAACATCCCCACCCCCACCCCCCCCAACCCCCGCACCCACTTATTCATTTCATGAAGCTCCTGACACTTTTGTTGATCTAACGTATACATGGTCCCATGACATCCATCATTTCCTTTATACACCATGCCATCTTGTTTCCCAAAACTTTCTATTAAGTACCACCTAAGACACCTATTTTCTTATATAATTTTTTTTATAGAACTCCCATAATGCTATCACAAATTTCACGACAATGCAAATATATGTCAGATACTGTTAACTTACATGTACCACTCAGATCATACAGAAGCCTGGTCGTGGACAGTGATTCAATAGGCATTACCACACAAGGTTTTAGCAACTGATTACAATCTACGATGGACAAGTGCTCAAGAATAAGTGATTACTCACATATAACAGTACAGATAAAAGAAAAACTGAAACAGAATTACAACCTCAACTTCAATTAAAACTAGAAAATGACAACCAAAATTATCAAACCATCAATTAGGATGAATTTTTACAGATGGCTCCCAAAGTGTTCCTAGAATGAAAGAAGTTATGTTGTCAGAGTCGGGATCTTATTTTCAAAGCTTAACAGAAAGGTGTTCAATGCTTTATCCACTGTGGTGACACCCTTAAGAATTTATGGCGGAAACAATGAGAATAATTAAGGGCGTGATTTTAGAATTTATAAATTACCTTTACAACTAATTACAAAGAATAGACTCTAAGAAAGCTTAAGACAAGGTTTAGATAAGTTAAATCAACCTGCCCAAGACAAGTTATAGCACTTAATTTACAATGGTTCTTCTAATAACTATGCTGCCGTCAGAACATGCTGTCCAGACTTCCAGTATATAAACCTAAATGAGACAGATAATAAAATAGATGTCCAAGCAAAAATTGGACCCAAAGATTTAAGTCACACGAATTGCAGCTGCACACTCCAAAATTCAAGTACAGCGGACACAAAAGATATACCATATGAACCTAAATATCTAATTTGGATGCCAGTAACAATAACCTAATATCAATAAAGCTTATAATTGAGGTCATTAGATGTCATTGAACAACGATTGCCAAACTATACAACAGAAGATTCAGTTATTGGTGTTACAAGAGGAAATGGATGACTATCACAACATCAAACTGTCATGATGTCCAAATTCTAGATCCAAACTCTGAAGACCATTTTCCCTTCATAAAATTTATTGAAGCTTCATAATAAGGCCATTCTTGCATAAGTTTATATTATACTGACTAGCTCTCACCCAAGCATTTTGTTATAACTACTCATCTAATCATGAATTTCCAAACTACTCCTTGCCTCATGGACATAAGCTCATAGCCAATAACTTAAATATGGAACGTTCGGCACAACATTTTCTTTTAAGCAGTTTTCCAAATATGTAGCCACATCCTGGAATAGGTTATTTTCAACATTATAGGACCTCTGGCAAGTAAGCATTAATCTGTCGGTGCCGTTTGTAAAGAAGAATAAAAGGGTATAGCACTTTGCTCCTTATACCTGCCAAATACCCTAAATTTTACTTGGTATTAATTTATACCTCTTATACTCGCAAACCCTCCTAAGCCCAAAATTTTGGTCATAGGCAGTTCACACTGAAACTAGAAATTGCTTACGACAAACTTTTGTCTCTTCCTGTCCCAAAATTCCTCCAATACCCATCCAAGCACTACTAGGTATAAGATGTCATTAAACCCATTTAACTTAATGCATATGGGGCATGAAGTACTATACCCAAAAAATGGGTATAAACTTATTCAAGTTGCCAAATGGGTTCTTAACTAGCCTAGGACCTTCTTCTAATGTAACTTGTAAATTACTAGCGGGGCAGACCAATGGTGGCCGGATAGTTCATAGCCCCCCCGCCCCCCCCAAACCCAACCAAAAAAAAAGAATTTTTGAACTTTTTTTTAATACATGCATTTCTTTTCTAGTTACCCCCTTTTATTGCATGCATTTTGAAGGCACATATTATTAAAGAGGGAGGAAACTACTATATCGCCAGCTGGCACCTTCTAAGTTATTGATATATTTCCTTAACTACTCCATGATTGAAAGGAACCAATAAGTGATATTCTATAAAGTAGACTTCCTCTAAGTTTTGATATATTTCCTTACTATTCCCAAATTTAAAGGAATCAATAAGTGATTACTCTATAATTAAGTTCTTAGTATACTTTCTTAGCTACTTGATTCAAAGGAATCGATAAGTAATTATTCTCCTAATTTGACGCATATTTTTCTTCGATTCATTTAGAGAGAACAATCGTAATTTGTTAATCATTTAACATGTGTAATCTTTTTCATAATAGAAATACCTACAATTCAATAACATCTTCTTTCTTTTTCCAATTTAACTGGGGATTATTTACAAAAATATCATTGGGGCTAGCTGGAGGTTAGGTTTGAGTTTGGTCCAACAATACAATAGTCTATCTCTCTCTCATGTACTATTTTGATAGCCTGACGTGAGATTATGTATTATTCAAACTGTGTGGTAGTCAAGAAATTTCATCCGAATATTTTCCACTGAAAATTTTAAATTTAAAAAAATATATGTGGAAGCAAAATAATCCAGGAATTTTTTGAAATAGGTGCCGCAGATGGTGGATTAGGAGGGAATGAACCAATGATGCCTAAACATGATGGAAATATTGGATGAAAATGCTTATGTTGCCAATTGCGAGTTAGCCATTGTTCTAAAAGATATGTTGCTACGAGAGTCCATGGTTGTTGATTGGTAGAAGCTATGAAAATATGTGTGAATTTCCAACTCCTAAAGCAAGTGCTACAGAAACTACTCAAAATCAAGTAGAAAAGGCAACAACCAACACAATGTCATCGAACTCCGATGACAGCGATGATCTCTCTTAGTACTGATACCTCGCATTGGGAAAACTTAGGTCAGAGCAACTCAAAAGGCCATGGATGCCATTTCCTTCGCGGCGGGGGTGGGGTACAAGATTCTTATTTTTCCTAGGTAGCTCGTTATCTATGAACTGGTTAATTCATCTTATAAAGTAAAAAAATCTTCTTATACCATATTGTTCTTTCAACACAAAACCCATTTAGCTATCAACATAACATAGAAAATCATTAACTGGCTACAAACCAAATGCATGGTGCATAAACAACATAACACACTTGTGTTGGATTCAAAATGGGAAATTTTGAGTGAATTATCTCTATTGCAAAATTACTCAACTCTAAATTCGCGCAAACCAAAATAATTTAAGGGAAAAAAAATGCCATAAAATCACAATAAAGGAGAAGTAAAAGATGAATGGTATTAGAGTTGATAGATTATGAGTGTGGATCGGACGTAAGATGAGAAATTCTTTCAATCGTGTTACAATTTTTTTTTGGGTATCAGAGCTGTAAGTGTCCTAAAATGCTCAAATTTATGAAGCAAAATCAATTTTTTTTTTTTTTTGCTTGGATGAACAAAATCGAAAATTATAACTAAACAACGAAAAAAAAGAACAGATCTATTCATTCGCAGTTAATAGAAATAGAAGAGAAAGGGACGAGAGAGATTACCTTCACTCTTGCCGAAACGCGAGAGAGATCGAGAGAGAGGTCGGAACGAAGAGCGTAGAATGTTTCGGCCCACATACGGGTTTATTTAGCTTTCCTCTTTTGCTTATAGCCCCCTCTAAGATATTATTTTTACATTGTCTTTTCTTACTTTGAATACTTCAATGTATAGTGTAAAATAATAACTTTGTAGAGGAGAATTATGCTGAAGCAACAAGTCGAGGGTATATATGTAAAAAGCGTAGCCTACTGGCCTAAACCCTCTCCTCGCTGAGCCACGGAGTCATTTCATCGAGCAGTTGGCGGGCGTGCTGAGCAAAGGCGATGATGAAGAGGGGCAAGGCAGCGGCTTTAACCGTTGCTGAGAGATGCAGGGCATAGTTTTTATTCTCTTTAAATCTCTTTCCTTTTTTTTTTTCCCTCTTCAAATGATTTTAACACTATTTTTTGGATTTCAGAGTATTTTAGGGGCAAATTGCCAAGCTCACCTCAACACAGTCAAAGCCGACGCCAGGGAAGGTACGCACTCTGACGAAGTAAAATAAGAAGAAATATTCGATGAGTTGATGCAAAATTGCTACTTGATTGCTGTTTTTGGATGAATTTTGATATATGTGAACTGTTATTTTTTCTTCATTATAATGGCTCTTTTGATGATTTGTTGTTGTTTTTAAATTCAATTTTTACAGCAAGAGTGACATTCACACTTCGAAGGTGCACTACATGTTCAAGAGGGGCAAGCCTTACCTCTGGGTAGAAGATGGAGACTTGCACAACACTGTAATAAGCTCTCTTCTTAGTTAGTTAGATTACAATGCTTAATTTATGTATGTGATATATAACTATTCAGCTTAATTTCAATGGGGGAATGGCTATGAGATTGCATCTATGATGTGTTTCATGGATTTTAGCTCAGCGGGTACTCGTGTATTTGGAAGTTACTTGATAGCTAAGCCTACAAACATGGTCGTCGGTACTAGTATCCAAATTCAGGCCATTGAAAGGATGGGTCCTTTCATCTCAACACAATTCAAGTAAGGAAACAAGATTCTGAACAAGGATACCCTGCAAGAAAATGAGTTGGAGATTGTTTGTGTTGAATCTATTGGCAAACCCAAATAGGATCCTTACGGATTGCATTGTTGTTTATCAGTTGTGTTTCTGATTAAGCTCCCATGCATGCTTTTCATTTATATTCACTACCCTTCAACTGTTAAAAGTGAAGGTTTTGAATCATTTATATTGAATATTTTTAGTAAGGCCAGTAAGCGAACATTTGTTCGTTATCATCTTTAGAATAATTAATTCAGCTTTAGTATTGAATATTGAGCAATCGTCTTTGGAACTAGTTAAAAATAAATGTGGTTAATTGGTCATATAAATCAATAGATGATGAAAACCAAACTGGCTTAGAGTATACAAATTCAAATCGGAAAATTTTGATTTTCTATGATCAAGTTCTCTATTGAGTCCAACTGACAAGTTTATTTTATTGTTGCACAGAACATAATCATCGATGAACGAGGTTCTCTTTCCGTCTGCAACATTGTTCCAGGTCCACTTATGGGCGTCCTCAAATCTATAAGAAAGGTTTGGACTATCAATGGTTTCTCTTGCATTGTTTTTTCCCTTATAAATGAACTGTTATGTAATTTTGGAACTCGCAGTTCCCTATGAACTCTTTGCTGCTGCTATTTTCATTATAGATATATATATGCTGCTAGAGTAGGATTAAATTTTTGGAAATCATAGGTGATGTTTCTATCCCCCCCCCCCCCCCCCCCCCCCCAACACACGCACCCACCCCACACCCCCACCCCACATGAAAAAAAAAAGACTAATTGGGTTAAGTTTAGCCATTTTCCATGTGAGTGATGGTCATGCTAAGTTTTCCTTTCCCATCCAGTAAACAAGTTCGGTCCTATTAAGAACAATTAGAACAATGGCAAAATATTAGTGTTCACCAAATCCCTAAGAGCCTGTGGAGCTACCTTTTTATTCTGTCAGAAAACCATGAAGAGTAAGACAATATCCCCTCATTAGGCACCTGATTAGGACACCTATTCACCTAGCTTGATGAACTACTGGATCAGGCAGCCTGCTTTTTCTAATGGCTAGTTTTCAACAACAACTAAATTAAGACCTCTCATATATGAGAACAAGACTTTTGCACCAAACTTGAGAAAAATAGTAAACATGTCCACGGGCCTCTTCAATCCCGTCAAAGATCTTCCGATTGGAAACTCTGATCTGGTTGAATAATTGTTAAGTTGTACTTCCATCGGTTACTAGAAGTCCTCCTTTCAAGTTACCTTATCAAAAGAGGTGTTACCTCAAGGGTAGAGACTCCTCGAGGAGGTTCATCTCCATAGTAACCAAAGTGTAGTGGTTTGGTTTCAACCCATAAATATCTCGATGTAAAATTCTCAATAGGCAATATCAGAGAAGGGATTTGTGTAGTAGATAAAATCTGCAAGATCTGGCCATGTAACTATAAATCACTCTATTTGGACTTGCTTCTTTTCTTGTCATTGCAGAGTTACACTGTTGGTTTTGAGTTTATTTCTAATAGTTGATTGTTTCTGTTTGGCACTAATTGTTTATGTTTGAACTTGCCTTCCTCGAGGCTTTTAGAGTGCCTATGTTCTATGTTGACCAATGATGGCCATTCTTGACCAGCATTATCATGACTGCCTAGTTCGAAAAAAAATTAACTATGCTTCAACATGGTTGAGCCCTTTTTAACCATCATTATACCAAATGACTGTTTTAACCAAAATGGATTAATCAGTTGCATGTTTCAATTCAAAGCAGGGAAGAATGCATTTGCTTTGGCCCTTTTTAGTTTGATTAGGCAGTACATTTTGATTCTGTATATGTTTGTTATGGGTTCTCAGACCGTCCTCTCTTTCGCCTGAATGTTTCTTTTGGGCATTTATCCCCCTTAACCCTCTAACTTTAATTAGAATTGACAATATAAGTTAGAATATGAGTTTCACAAGAAGCAACATATATCCCACCACCAAAACCCCCCACAAACCCACCCACTGTACATAGAAATTTATAAATAAAGTATATCCATTGAAGCTAAAACCTGTAAACTGGATATATCTTCTCTGTCTTCTTAATGTAGTAATTTCATCTTGCAGTTGCCAGCTCGGGTCGCTTTGGCAGGTGATGTTATACCTCTGAAGGATGAGAAGGTAATATCTGGTGCATTGTTTTCAATCATGCTGCCTATACCAAGAGTAGAAACTGCAAATCTATAATGTAGTCATATGGGTTAAAATTAAGTTTCTTTTTAGTATATACTCTGCTTGAAATTTAAATATTTTTTTAAAATAGAACTTGTTTAACATCCTTCAGCCGTTGATCTTCTAACTGCTATTTCAAAAGATACCATCATGCATGAGGCTTTGAAATCTATCAGATGGATAATTTGTTATCTATGTCTTTTGCTTCTGATGCTTGAATCCAGGTCCAGATGATTACAGAAAGTCTAAGGGAATCTGTAATCTCGGAGTTCCAAAAAACCAGCCAAGCCAGTTATGCAGTTTCTGCCCTACTAAGCTCTGCCAGTATTAATTGCAGATCAAGATGTGAAATCTTACATGATATACTGGAACAAAGTGAAAATTATGTTGTTTATAAGTTTAATATCAGGTACAAGTGGCTCGTCTCCCAGTTTAATTCTGCTATATTCAGTATACATATATGGTATTCTGTCTGCCATGTTTCCCATCTATAGAAATTTAAGAATTGCTGTTATCATATGGTTTGAGCCGATATCCGAGTTCTTTTTTATATGATAATTATAAGAAATGCAATTAGAGAATTCAGATGGATAGGAACAAATCTAATTAGATAGATTTTTCTAGCCATATCAGTTACAGCTTTAAAAAAGCAATATTCTAAAAGTAGCTTTTTGGATTTAGGAGACTATCAAGCTTCTACTATTAGCATCAGATATTTGAAAGACTTGGGCTTCAAATTTCTCCAACTTGGTCACTTCACTGATTAGGTTTTTTTTTTCCAAGCCTTCCCCTCATTTAGTCTTTAGGCATTGGTTTAAATAGCTGGTCTTTACTTTTGTGGTACTTACTCGATTGGAACACATGCTGCCATTACAGAAATTTTTATGGCTTTAGAAGGCCAGGACTTCAGGCAAATAATTATACAAAACAACATATCTGATACCTAAATGAGAGGCACTGCATGTGAGCAATTGATAGGCTTTTAGAAGAAATATTTAAACATAGAAGTATAAAACATAATAATGTGTACTAGAATTGTATAAATATGTTCTCATAAAAGAATGACCTAGAAATTTGTCAGCTAAGTGGCAATTTGGATCCGGTCACTTGAATTGAGAATTCAACTTTATGCACAAAGATTAATTCATTTGTTATTTGTATACTAATAATCAGTCATAACTTCTCTTCTTCAGGGGGAAAAGAATACATAGCTCTCATGTGCTATGTAACATGGTCCAAATTGTTTGTCATTTTCTACCGCACATATTGCAAAATATATACATATTTTAGTTTACTCATTTGTGCGGTAATAGAGAAACGCTTTCGCAATGCTCACTCCCAACCTAATTGATGTTCTCATTGCATAGCAAGCTCTGAGTCTGTGGGTGTTCATTCCCTCCCTTCTTCCATCCTGCTATTAGATGTGTGTTTATGTATGCGAATTTTTTTATTAGAATTGGTTATAGTCAATGCAAATAGTGCTACTGATGTGAAATGTGTCCATTGCTGGAAAATTAGTGATAAAATTACTAAATTACGCTTCACCAACAGGCTACATCGTCGGGTAGGAAAGATTTAAACTAATAACGCTAGCAAATTGGTTTAGAAAAAGAAGAAGCAAGTATAGGCTACCAATTTTAGTTCTAAACAAATTAAAGATATTAACTATGTTATGCAGATAAAAGTTTCTACGATCAATATCAAAACTATTGAATTAAAGGTAACAGATACACACAATCTCACCAATATAAGTAGACGGCAGTAAAATTACATAAAACTCTAGAGAAGGTATGTTAGTATTCATCAATAATTGATCATGTTCAAAAAACTCACCAACTGACCTCGGAGTCCTTATTTTGCAGTGGTCCATAGAGCTATCTCTCACAATTCTAACGCCTTAAAAATGGCTCAATTCAGACTCTGGATGGAGGAGAAACGGCTCAAAAATCAAACCGATCTGTAAACAGGTTTGTTCTGCAAACGGGGTTGGATCAAGTTTGCATTGTTGAAGTCAGGTCGAGTCTGAAGCTGTCGGGTCGGATCTGTTGCTTGCTTGCGGGTCGGATCTGTGGTGCTTGCGAATCGGCTTTCTTATTTTAAACTTGAAGTGGATCCGGTCATGTCTACAGCGAAATTGAATTAACCTCATTATGACTGCACTCGGGTCGGATTGCTTGAAAGTTGGATGAAGATGAGGAAAAGTGGGTCTGGGTCTCTTCTTATAGTGGGTCAGGTGCAGTCGACTTGAAGTGAGGTGGCTGATCTCAACACTTAGGATCCAGGTGGCTGAGGGTGAGGGTGTAGGTGATGGGAGAGGATAGCAGCGACGCAAAGGTAGGAGAGCGGTGACAACGCAGCCAAGGAGAGGTGGAAGAGCAACAGAAGAAGAGGACGAAGGGCCAGCGGTAGTGAGTTGTAGGGAGAAGAGAATAAGGGAAGGTGATGTCAGTGCTTGGCAGAGAGGAGGCGGTTGTGGGAAGAGGAGGAAGCTGAGGTGGGGGTGAGTGCAGGTGACAGCAATGGAGAAGAGAGGAGACAGCGTGATAGCAGCAAGGGAGAGAGAAAAGAAGGGGTGGCAAGGAAAGAGAGGAGGGATAGGGTGATGTCGGCGGGCTGGTTGGGCGGCACAGGCGGCGGCGTGGGTCAGTGGGCACAAAAGCAGCAGCGTGATGCATGAGGAAGGAGAGGGAAAGAGGGGGATTAGTTTCATTAGGTTTGGGTTTTGTGAAGAGGAGGTATTAGGGTTTAGGTTTTGAAGATGAGATGGTGGATAATCTAGTTGGGGGTTCACCCTTCTAAACTAGGGCTACTTAGAATTTTCGAGGCTAGAGTTTTTTAGGGTTTTCATACTTGTAAAGGGATTTTGAGAGAGATGATCACTCACAAGAATTTATCAAAATAATTCAGCATTCATTACTTCATTAATTGGTGAAAGAGCCTTTATACAGGCTTTACAAATTTCAAATACAATCTTTCAATCCATGTGGGACTAAACTACTACTAAAGAAAATAACTTTCCAATCCATGTGGGATTAAACAACTACTAAAAACCAAACATAAAATAAAACAAAAGCGGCTACATAACTACTCGAACCACATGGAAGCTCGAACCACACGGAAGCGCGTCCTTGTTGATACATGCATCAAGGCTGTAGCTGGATGTTCGCATCAGCTAAGGTCCATGCAAACACACAGTGGCGGAGCCCGGGGGGGTCACGTGATCCCCCGACCCCACCCAAAGAAGCTAATTGGCATTGGTTGTGCCCCCGAGCCTACCCAAAGAAACCAATTGACACTGAGCTGTGCAGTTTTAAGCCCAAGCAATTTTTTAAAGAAAAAAAAACTAACCTGGCCCAGTCCAATTGTTTATTCTTTAACAAGCAAACACCAATCACATTTGTTTGTGTGCAACCAACAACTCTCATTCTCTTTTTGTCAAGAGTGCAACCAACAACACTCATTTTTTTGCTGATATTTCAAATCCAAATTCGGTCATCTCCTATCTCTCGGACTGCAACTAAGAACTCTTGATGAGCAACGGATAACGAGCGAGCCAGTGGCAGCAAACGACGGAAAGTGTTGGTAGTGAAAAATTAAGGTTTTGACCGTTGAGTCTTTTGACATCTCTCTCTGTTCCCGATAGTTTAGATCAAGAAAAAATTGATAATATTCAAGAATTAAGCTATAATAGAATTTTATCTGGTAAAATTTGAACGTATATAATTATATAAGTATATGAGTTTTGGAATGAAGCCTGAACTAAAAAATAGTCCGAAGTTCAATTTTTAGACACATTTCTTTATCTTAGTCTCTTAGAAAAAAATATTATTACTATTATTAGATATCAATTACAATTTTAATTATTGAACCCCCCCCCCCCCCCCCCACCCCCAAAAAAAAAAAAAAAAAAAAAATTATGAAAATCATGGCTACACCACTGCAAACACATGCACTAAAAATGATTGGAGAGGAAAATTTATCTGTGTTTGGGTGTCATTGTTAGCAATTGAAAATAAATCTCTGAACATTTCTACCATAATGATCATGATAGTTCAAAATCAATCCAGTCTTTATTATATGATTCTCTAAAGCTTGTATGCATCCTTGCATATTGATTAATGTTTTATTTTGAGTATTTAAATTTTGATAAAATCATAAGAATACTTTGAATATTCTAATCTCAATTTCAATGTTTCCGTTTTTTTTCTTCCAAAAGCTATTAAATGATGAAGGGGCTAGGAATTAATTTGGCATGGGACATGATAAACTAATTGATTTACATCGCAAATATTAGATCTATTATTTTTACAGTTTACATCAATAATATGTGTTTCTATTTTATATCATCTATCAAACAATTTGTTGTAGTGTAATATAAAGGAAAGGATCAATTCCTGATTGGTTATGATGTGTGATCTCTATAACAATTCACAATACTGTCTTGCTTTTTACATATGTTGCAAAACAGTTGCTTGCATGTAAATTGCTCTTTTGGGGTCTGAGTTACAGTGCAAATATTCTATGTAGATCATGCACTTACGTGGATGGCAGCGGGGATGTTCAAGATTTGGAATTGCAGAATGTTGACGCACCTAAGACAGAACCACTATGTAAGGCTCAACACTCAACAGATCTAAACTTTTTTGTCAGCATTGAGCTTTGAGGTTGTTTCCCAGATCGCCCGAGTTTTATATCAGTTGCTCATATAGAAGATAGCCATTTTACGCGTTTCTGAATTTCAGTCTGTATTATTGATGGTGTGAGATGAATACTTTGTCTTCTATGTAGTGTCATTTTCAGCAAAGCTGGTTGATGGGATCAATCAAAGTCAAGAAAGACGCAGGGCATTGATGCTTTTCTGCTTCGAACATTATAATGCAGCTGTGAGAGTGAGTAATGGAGCTCTTTCCTGTTCAACCAACTTATGTTATTCCATGTAGTTAGGAAGTATATCCATGTCGTTAGGTAACTGATTTGCCGGGAGGTTTGAAAAGGGTACTTCAGGAATAAAATTACGCGATGCTTGTCTGTGCACCCTCCTGAGACCCTTTGTGTTTCATAATTTTCTAAATGCTTCATTGCTCTTCCACTCAACTTCCTCCTCCTATGCCTTGAAAACAACTTTTCCAAAAAAAAAAAAAAAACGAGGTAGACACTTTCATGCATTCCCGCTTGGAAGAGGAAAGCTTTTTCGGGTTGAACGAAACAGCCTTGTTCCCTTTTGGTCGGTGGAAAGTGTTTCCCCTGAACTTACAGGTAAGCAAACAGGCCTTAAAGCATCCCCGAAGCAAGGCATGTAGGTTAACATAGAGGACTCTTGGTTTTTTTTTTTTTTTTTTTTTTTTGGGTAGGCTTTTTTTTTTTTTTTTTTTTTTTTTTTTTTTTTTTTTTTTTTTGGTGTGTGTGTGTGTGTGTGGGTGGGGGGGTGGGGGGGGGGGGGGTGCTGTTTTGCATCTAAAGCAATCGTAGTTAGAAAATAAATTTGTACGGGGCAAATGAACTCTCTTTTAGGGCTGCGTATATTTTACCCTCCCTAGGCCACACAATGGGGGGTTCATGTACTAAACTGACCTTCTCAGAAACATTTTACATCTGTGAGTAGGAAGCCTAATTAGAAGGCAAAACACCAATGAAACAAAAGGGCTGCTGTATTTTACAATTTTATTTGACATAATCTTTGAAGGGCTTGTACCAAAAGGTGCATACATATTCCATGGATCCTTTTTGTTATCTCACACCATGAATTCTCTTTGTAACATATTTCATGAACAGCTTGTTCCATTTTCTGCTCAACACACCATCACGCTTATTTGGACTACCTTTCGACCATGAATCTCCTTTGATTCATTCATAAGTATAAGCAATCCATTACACCACAATGTGACCACAAAAAGAGATTAAACTCACACTATCTACCAAAGTAATGCATTTTATGTGCAAAGGCACACCTAGATCCCTCTGTTCAATAGTTTATGAAAATATTATAAAGTTCAATGTATGTTGTTCTTCTGACATTCTTTTTTGCGTGCTAGAAAACAACAGGAAAATTTGATACTAGACATATACCAATACCTGATACTTCCAATATAAGACCGACGACAGATAAATTTGAGAACAGATGAGGATTTACTTATGAAACTATGCTGCAGTATTATGTGCAAAACTAAGAAGCGCCCTTTTATATGTTGTGTGTGCCTGTTTCTTCTTTTGAGTTTGTGCCTGTTCTGGGTGCAGGACGCTTTGATGTTGTCCATCGACCGGAAGGGATTTGATGTCCTCGGCAAGGTTGCTGCGGGAGCAACCGGCAATGGGCTTATCCAGCAGTATCTGTGGAAGGAGTTCAGGTTCAATTTTGAAGAAGAGGCAAGTGACCTCGAATCTTTCTGTCGTCTTCTGGTTGAATTAGAAGAAAAAACTCTTCAAAGTGTCAAGAGCTACAGTGGACTCGGTTGAAGAAGCGCAGCTTCAGTACTAAATTTCCCTTAAGAGATATGATACCTACTTGAGCCGTTATTGAGCTGTTAATTGTTTGAAAAGTTAGAATTGTACGATTAAGAGAGATTGCTCGCACTGCATGAAATATATTCAAGGACTTGGGCTGCAGTCATGGAATAATTGGAACGTTCTACATCATGGCGCTTGTGAATGAATCATCATGATTATTGTTTAATCCTGTGAACATTTTGCTTTCCAAGAGAGTTTTTTGTACAATTTTTGTGCCTCTGCTCCATTCAAAGCTTACCCCAACCGAGGTCTCTGTTGAGTCAGTTGGCCACATGCAAATAATTTAGTACCAAAATCTGACTCTTGGGCGTAAGAACTAAAGTGCTTCTGACCAACCCCTTATTGGCCAACAAGAAAATATGAAAAATTCAGCCCCAAAACTTGGTCAGAAAGCTCTATCCAATATTGAATAATTTGATCGGAAAGCTCTATCCAAAATTGAATAATTTGAGTAAGCATGTTCGCTGCAACGGGAAAAAGAGAGAAGCTCAAGCAAGTAGACCTGTGGGTGGACTAAATGTGAATCATCTGCTCGCATCCAAATTGCAAAAGTTCAGACTGTAAACTGAATTGCACTTGTGCAGAATACACACAACGCAAATACCCAACAGAGCAACATTATGTAAGACAAGGCAAGTATCAAAAGAGAGCATAAAAATTTTAAAAAAACACACAGATTATTACGAGACAAGAGAAGCTACAGTACGCAGAATATAACTGCTAAATATATATTATTAGCAACTACCAAAAGTAAACAGTGATCTGAAGAAGGAAAACTCAAAAGAATGACCCATTATCTAAATCAGGCCAAATTGTTCAACAAAAAAGAAGAAAAAAAGAAACAAGAGAGAGAGTACGCATGTAATAGTCCAATAAAAGCAGTGAGAAAGAAGCAGCAAGCTTATAGGAGCATTGCTTAATCGACCTCCTCGATCTTAGGGCCAGCGCCGCTGCCACCGCTTGGAGCAGGGCCATCCTCATCCATTCCAGCTCCCATGTCCGCGCCAGCACCCTGGTACATCTTGGCAATGATCGGGTTGCAGATGCTCTCCAGCTCCTTCATCTTGTCGTCAAACTCATCAGCCTCCGCCAGCTGGTTTGATTCGAGCCATTGGATGGCCTCATCAATCGAGTCCTCAATCTTCTTCTTGTCTGCAGCAGCCAGCTTGGAAGCAATCTTGTCGTCCTTGATGGTGTTTCTCATGTTGTAGGCATAGTTCTCCAAGGTATTCTTGGACTCCACCTTCTTCTTGTGCTCTTCATCCTCAGACTTGTACTTCTCGGCCTCCTGCACCATCTTCTCGATCTCCTCCTTGCTCAGCCTGCCCTTATCGTTGGTGATTGTGATCTTGTTCTTCTGTCCAGTGGTCTTGTCCTCCGCTGAGACATTCAGGATACCGTTGGCATCAATGTCAAAGCAGACAGTGATCTGAGGAACACCCCTGGGCGCAGGAGGGATGCCTGAGAGCTCAAACTTGCCGAGCAAGTTGTTGTCCCTGGTCCTCGTCCTCTCACCCTCATAAACCTGGATCAAGACACCGGGCTGGTTGTCAGAGTAGGTAGAGAACACCTGCTCCTTCTTGGTTGGGATGGTGGTGTTCCTTGGAATCAAGACAGTCATCACTCCTCCAGCAGTCTCCAGACCAAGAGACAGAGGAGTAACATCCAACAGCAGCAAGTCCTGCACCTTCTCATTGCCCTCGCCACTCAAGATAGCAGCTTGGACAGCAGCACCATAGGCAACGGCCTCATCAGGGTTGATGCTCTTGCAGAGCTCCTTGCCATTGAAGAAGTCCTGCAACAGCTGCTGGACCTTGGGAATTCTGGTAGATCCACCAACAAGCACAACATCATGGACAGTGCTCTTGTCCATCTTGGCATCCCTCAAACACTTCTCCACAGGCTCCATACACTTCCTGAACAGATCCATGTTGAGCTCTTCGAATCTAGCCCTGGTGATGGTTGAGTAGAAATCAATGCCCTCGTAGAGGGAATCAATCTCAATTGTGGTTTGAGCAGTCGACGAAAGAGTCCTCTTCGCCCTCTCACAAGCTGTTCTCAACCTCCTCAGAGCCCTGGCGTTGCCACTGATGTCCTTCTTGTTCTTTCTCTTGAACTCCTGAACAAAATGGTTCACCATGCGGCTGTCGAAGTCCTCACCTCCAAGATGGGTGTCTCCGGCAGTGGCCTTGACCTCAAAGATACCCTCCTCAATAGTAAGAAGGGACACATCAAAGGTACCACCACCAAGGTCAAAGATAAGCACATTCTTCTCGCCAACGCTGGTTGCCTTCTTATCAAGACCATAGGCAATAGCAGCAGCGGTAGGCTCATTGATAATCCTCATGACGTTAAGACCTGCAATGACACCAGCATCCTTGGTGGCCTGACGCTGTGAATCATTGAAGTAGGCAGGGACTGTGACCACAGCATTCTTGATGGTAGAACCAAGGTATGCCTCGGCAATTTCCCTCATCTTAATCAGAACCATCGATGAAATCTCCTCAGCAGCAAACTGTTTCTCCTCGCCCTTGTACTGAACAGCAATCATGGGCTTGTCTCCAGGGCCAGGAATGACCTTGAAGGGCCACAATTTACAGTCATTCTGGACAGTAGAATCACCAAAACGCCTACCAATTAAACGCTTTGCATCTGAAAAAAGAATTCGAGATTAACATGTAAGAATATATAGATAAAATAACGCTAAGAGCATAAAAACCATAATTACAGAACCTACCAGAAAACAAATGCTAGGGATCAACAATGACATGCCCTGATATACATGATACTTACTAATCCAATGAGTAACCCATGAATTAAAAAGAGATCCAACATCCCTGAACAGGTATTGGTGTTTTTATTGGGGGGAAAATAGAGATGATCTCTTTAAGCCACGAATAACAAAGGAAAAGATATTTCAAACTCTCAACCAAATGCAACTATTACGTTAGTCAAGGAATCTAAATGAGACTATTGAAACATATCAAAAGAGAATTACAAAGACTGCTAGAGAAAGGTTGCAAAAGGACAAAAAGTACCACACATTTTTAAACAACTAAATAATTGAAGAACAAAGTGATAGGCTATACTTAAAATAATCAAGGCGAATTAATGAAACAACGTGCAGAAATAGAACAGTAGATCAAAATGGCTCCAATGAACAAGAAGCCGAAGATAAAGCCCAAAAAATATTGAATCCACTGTTCTCAAAAGCAAATACAAGAATGAATAAACTAGATATTTCACAATGACAACAAAGGGAAAGCATCAAAATCAAATTGTGCTAAATGCCAAATTTATAATTCAGGGTAAAATCGATCAGAAGTTGAGAAAACATGGTAATTCTTCAAATTATAAATTTTGTACTAAAAACAAAACAAATTCAGCCAAGGACAATTGCAAAGGGAATTATAGCACTAAGACACTTAGGAATTTGCTTGCGAAACAAAAAAAACAGAATAAATCATCTATCAAATAACTGAAACCAGTCTACTTCCAATTCTCTAAAAATCAGAAAGTGGTAAATAATCCAAGCATTATGGCAGCACCAGAGTCAAATTAACATAGACTACCATCTATTTACTTATAATTTTACCCTGGTAGTGTAAAAAATCAGGAATAGTATATGACAGTTTGAAAACTCACAAAATAATTTATGTCCTCATAATTTCATATAAAAAAAAAGATAGATCCTCACTGCACCTACAGATCTAACAACATACACAGTAACTCTTCTTCAGAATTGAAGTTTTAAATTTGCTCAGCAACAAACCCAGAGTTAGGTCATCAATCAACCATAAGCATTACTCTTAGTATCTCTGAAACTAACTAGAGAAACAAATCAAATATACCAAAACAACAGCTTCATATTAACATAGATTACTACAATTAAATGAAATAACTGAAGTCCTAAATTAGTTCAAATCAACAGAAATAAAGTCACAAAGGTATACAGATCTAACGACATGAATAGTAATTGAATAACGACCAGATCTAAACATAAAACTCGAGATCTGAAACAAAAATTCATAAGACTCTAGTGAAATGAACAGATCTAACTAAACTAAGCCAGAGATCGAGAAACTCACCGAAAACAGTGTTGATGGGGTTCATGGCGACCTGGTTCTTGGCCGCATCGCCGATGAGCCTCTCGGAGTCGGTGAACGCCACGTAGGACGGCGTCGTCCTGTTCCCCTGGTCATTGGCGATTATCTCCACTCGGTCGTGCTGCCACACGCCGACGCACGAGTAGGTGGTGCCGAGATCAATCCCGATCGCCGGTCCCTCGCCCTTTCCGGCCATCTCTCAACAAAGAATCACACTAAAAAGAATAGAACCTAATCTAAAATCGAAGAAAAAAGCGCCGACCCTGCTTCAGATCGGAGAAAACCCTAAAAAAGAATACGAGAATGAGGGGAAAGAAGGCGATGACTGGAGAGTATTTATAGGTTTATGGTCGGGTTCTAGAAATTTCTATTAGATCTGAGCCGTTGATTCCGACGATGGGTCGGGCGAGCCGTTGGATTTTCTTGCGGAGCGGAGAGAGGGGAGGGGTCTTCTCGGTTTCTAGAAAGTTTTGAATGAGCAACCCTTTTGCGAGTCGAGGGATTTGATTGGACGAAGGGATACTTTCTTTTAGGCCGCGGTGCGAACGGAGCTGAGACACGTAGGCGCTGCGTGGGGAAGAAAAACTTTGGGTCAAAGAGTTTTGGATCGCGGGGTTTTCGCGTCAAAATAGGCGGTTGCAGAAGGCCTGGTGCTACGAGACACAGGAATCCAGTGCCGACTTCGACGAGTGTGAACACACTTTGGGCCTGGTGTGCGGAGATTATCATGTGATGGGCTTTTGTTCAGTTTTTTTTTTTCTTTTTCTTTTTTGCACTTTGGACAAAGGCCTTTGTTCAGTTTGGCGGAGCAAGATAAACCCACACCATTTCCACTTCGCAAATTTCTCGTGTTTGGTTGGTGGAGCATCAACTCAACATTTTCATGTTTGGGCTATTTGGTTAGAAGCGAAAGTGAGGAAGGGGGAAAATAATAATAGTTTCTTTTGAAATTTAAGAGTTGGTTAGTAAGTTTCTGATATTTGAATGTTATTGGGAAGTGTGGTTTGAAAAATATTATGTATTTTTCGATTTTTGAATGATAATGTGAATAAAAAAGTTTACTACGAAGTTGACCGTAAAATAATATTAAAATAAAAATTAATTTAAAAAATAAAAATTAGATGATAATTAGAATGCAAGTGAGATTTACATCACCACAAAATTAACTGTTTTGAGGTACAACTTACAGCAAATGTGATTTACATCACCACAAAATTAGCTGTAGCATCCTGAAAGTGAGAAAGTGGTTGTGTAAAAGGAAAAAGAAAAGGAAAAAAGGTTTTCTCATTTTCTTTTTTCGGTGTTTGCATAGGCGAGAAGTGAGCAACTATACTTTCTCATTTCTTTACTTACGCCCACTTTCTTACAACTAAACAAGCTCTTTGTACAAGTGCTATTAGAACGCAGTGATGAGATCTTTTTGACACTGATGAAAAATATAAAATTCAAATCTCAATTGCACACAGCATTGATCAATATTTAAAAAAAAATTGAATATGATTCATGTAGTTGTACAATATTCTCATATGGTGAAAATTCAATGATATTTTGTTTCTCATAGTACTGGAAGTTCTTTCTTTTTCTCTTATGTTCCTTTATTACTCTCTGTCCTTGTGGCTAGTGTCCACTCGCATCATCGTGCCTTGTTGTTGCCGCCGCTCGCACTGTTGCCAGTGATTTATACTGTTTGAATGCTAGTACCATTACTAGAATGCATCAGTTCCTAGCTCTATCACCAATCATTATATTTACTGTCGTCCCCCACCTCTATACCATTATTTTGTTCTCATTGCTATTATCCTCGTCACTTCTGCCCTCGTTACTGCTACCATATATCACCACCATCATATTCCTTGTTGCTACCATCACACCATCTTCACATTAGAGAGTGACTCCGAGAGGAAAAAAATGTTCAAGATAATCAAATTCTCAAGAGTTTGTTTAAATATACACCAAAATCGATTTTGCTTGAATATTTACTCTTGAGTCTACGGAGAAAAGGTGAAAGAAGTTGCTAATCTAAAGTTGTTGGGATTTTGTTCCACTGTGTTGACTTTATGTCCTAAGTTTTCTTCGTTCTCTGTTTCAACAGGTTTGAACGGTTCCTTATTCAGGTGAAAGCACTGGGTGTTGGAAAAACGAAGAATTAAAACATGAATCTTTGAGCTGAATTAAGGCGAGATCCGTTGATAGAATCAACCGAATAATGGCTGGAGTGTGTTCTCTTTCCATTATGGATGAACGTGATATATTTATAAGTTTAATTCCGTTTTATAATGAATGAGATATTCAAGTATAAAGTTTGTCTGATTCAAAAGTTAAAGGAAACTAAAAGTAGTTAAAAATATGTAGTCCCACATTGGATATGTGATGGACAATTAAAGTGTATAAATAGAAGAAAATGGGAACAAAGGGTGCGCCATTTTGGTACTTGAAGTTTTCGCGCGCGATTGGGGGAAACCATGCCCACGCGCCGCCGCCCGCCGGGGCAAACCATTACAACTGTTCTTGGACGACTCTGCCCCTCCAACAGGTGAAGGTACTGATTAACTATGGTTTGACCGTAATCGTATTTGTCTTCGTCCTACTGCATTGAAATCCTGTGAAGGTACAGATTAACTATGGTTCGACCGTACGTCCAGTAACCCGTTAGCACCAAAGCGGGGACATATAATTGTCTTAAGGAGATTCACTATATGCGTATATCACTCCAATTGCACTTGCTGTATAAGTGAACTAACATTCTTTATACATGGGTTATACTGAAATATTTATGCTCATAAATGTTATTGTATATTGAGACTGATTAATACTAGTCTAATTGGTATTTAACTAAGGAAGGTAATTGAAAAATGATTCTATAATTAAGGAACGTTTTACTGAGATCGGTGATATTGATTAGTTGTCAGATCAATTCCTGCACCTAACACTGGGAAGACATGTAACAGTCCCAGATTTAATCATACTAATCCACCACTTATCCTCAAAACAATAGATAATTATTACTACAAAGGTCCTTGCTAAGGTTTCCAATGACAGAATTGCTCAGAATTTCGACAGCATTTTCCTTATATAACGTTGATTTTTCATATATATTATATATCAACTGAAGCCTATACAGCTTAACATCGATCTCAAATAATACTCATATATTGAACAATCACCCACGCAATCAGAATAATATTTCAGCTTAACATCGCCTACTTAGTTTATGTATATATATATATATATATATATATATATATATATATATATATATATATATATATATATATATATATATATGTATATATATATATATATATATATGTACGTATGTATGTATATATACACATTCGAGCCATTCAAAACCAACACGACTGATATATTAGAATATTTGGGCACATACACAACCAAATATATAAAGGTTTGTATGTTACTCTTAAGTTCAACATTTTTTAAACAATTATTACATGATATAGTTTTGAACATCAAAAGTTATCAAAAAGAAATAATGCGGTGACACAATTTTATATACTACAGTCAGTTGGCATTGTTGGCCCGGAGGCCTTCCACTCTAGTTTTGATGATGATTAACTCATGTAGTTATGTTTACTAATAATCTTGTGATTTTAGTTTGAGATCATTTAGCAAGATATTAGTTGGTGATTAGTTTCAACAAAGGAGTTTGGAAGCTTTTCATGGTGATTCCAGTGCCCGAGCATCAAGATCATACCTTTGCACTCGGTGGATCACGAGTTTGGGATCGAGTCGGCTTGAAGATGAAGATCATCAAGAAGACTTAGGTATCCTAGTGTTTAGTGTGTTTAGATCCATTTGTAAAGCTTTGAATAGTTGATATGCTCAAGTGCACAACACACACGTTTTATATTTGGATTTGGTTTTCATGAATAGATTAATCAAAACAAGTTTACTTTGTTTTTATGTATATTAGATGTGCTCTATATACATACATGCTTACATGACTTATACAAACTTAGTTTGACATACCTATTCATGTAGTTTTATGTTTTGGTATTTTTAACAAAACATATTTTTGGATTTAAAGACAAAAACTATGATATATATGTTTCATGTATATTGGACTTATGTCCATATGCAACATGCTTCAATATGTTTAAATATCATGTTTTTGTATTTCAATGAGTTTTAGGAAAAATCAGATTTCCTATTGAAAAATCAAAGTTTGATAAAATACATGTTTTGGTTTTTGACAAAATGTTAAAACACAAAAATAGTTCAAATTGCTTGATATTTGAGTTGAAATTTTTATCATATGTTTATATATCAATGCAAAATGGTAAAACTATTTTTGGGGATTTTTAGAAGTTTTTTAAAGAATTATTAGAAATATTTTAAACCTGTTTTTCTGACCCAGTATATTGGCTGCCAGGCTTTGGCGGTTGACCGGGCCGGTCGACCGTATGCCAGAGCCGGTCGACCGCTCGGTCGACCGACGTGCACAGGTCTGTGCACGTCTAGGCAGGCAATGGGCCGGTCGACCGGTCGGTCGACCGGACCAGAGAGCTTTGCTCTCTGTATCTGGGCGGTCGACCGGGATGCCCCAACGGTCATATTTGGGACCGTTGGCGGTCGACCGGCCGGTCGACCGCAAGCCTGTCAGGCTGACAGATCAGCCTAACGGCTAGTTTTTCTGTTTGGCCTATATAAACCCATTTCTTTGGGATTTTGGCTAAGATTTTCAAGAGCAAAAATTCATACATTTCTGAAGTGTTTTTACAAGTTTTAAAAAGTGTTTTAGAGCTTAAAAGATTTCATCTTTATTGTTTTTCAAGGTTTTTGGAAAATCAAAGAAAACTAGGTTTTTGAGATATTGTTTTGGATTTTCATTTCTATCATCTATAAGAGATTTCCCAAGTAGTTTTTCTTTATTATTTGCTTTCCAAAAACACCTTGATATCCACTTGAGCTATATCACCTATCCTATTCTATTAGGATCTTTGTTTTGTGGAAAAGAAATTGTTTGAGGTTGTTGTAGCCTCCAAGTTGTAAACACCCTTGCTTTTGTTGTATCCCTCTTTGGTAGATGTTGATCGGGTGATTGGTTTGCTCCCTCTTTGGTAGAGGTTGAGATTGTGGTTTGCTCCCTCTAGTGAGAGGTGGAGTTTGGTTTGTAACCCTCTTCGGTAGAGGTGTTTGTGGTTGTTTGGCTACGGGCCTACCCCTCGGTTGTGAGGCGGTGTTTAAGAGAGGAGTTCGGTACTCCTTGTGTTGTAACAATATCTCCTCGGTGGAGGTTCCCTCGGTGGGAGTATAGTGGATTAGAAATCCTTCTCGGTGAAGGCGGGGACGTAGAGCTAGGGGCTCGAACCTCGAAATATATCTTTGTGTTTGCGTTTGATCCATTGTCTCTCTAACTCTCTCTATTTATTTGTACAAAGCATCATTCATTTCATATCATTCATATTACTTGTGTTGTGCCTTGCATTATTTCATATTGCTCATTCTTATATGCTTGGCTTGCTTGTGTGTGTGCCTCACTTATACTTAACCACAAGAGCTTCATATAGCACCTCAACCTTATTTAGGGGAATCAAGAGGAGTTAGTCCAGAGCCCTTCACGGGGAATTCGGCTACACTTGTTGGTTGTATTAAGTGTGATTGCAAAATTATTTTAGCTTCCGCATTTAGTTTATAGATTAGCATATCACCTATTCACCCCCCTCTAGGTGATTTCAGGCATTAGTACAAACCCTTATCCTTGTTTTGACCTAAAAACATAGTTAATTTAACAAAGAGATAAATTGCTCAATGGGTGAGGTATTAGATTCTACTTTAAACTGAAAGAAGTGAGCATATAGAGGATGCAGAGTGTTATGCAATTTATAGATAAACATGAAGTACATGCTATTGATACTAAGCCATTTTAATATTATTCTTATACATGGTGTGATCATAATATGGAAAGTAAGCATCAAACAATCAACAAAAAATATATATAATTTCAATATTATGTATATCATAGCACCGTCTTCGCACTCCGCCTGTTCTATATAAGGTCTCTTCCTCCAGTAGTATAATATACAAATAATACCCCGTTTATAATGGTCTCATATTTTAATCACTGAATTACCATAATCAACATCTGTTATACTTTAATTAATCAAATAATTTTTGAAAATTTTGACAGCATCTCCTCTGTAGTTCGAAGTCTTCCCCAATACAATATCTCAGATTTCGGCCAACATCAACCTACTTTTCTACATATAACATCCCACTCAATATATAATGTTATTTCGGCTTGATAACGCCTATTTATCAATTTCAAATTCCATCGTATAATTTCAACTCAAAGTCAACCAATTAAACATATACATGAGAGTACTCCCCTCGATATATCATTTTAACAGAAAATTAATTATAAGTTCTACTCAATATGAAAATTACACTCATACATCATCTTAGGAGAATATTCTTGTAGCTCTAAGATAGGTCTTTTACCTTTGTCGTGACCTGAAAATATCAATCTGAGATGGGATGAGCTCAACAGCTCAGTAAGTAAAGTCATTTAAATCAAAGTTTACATTATACTTGTAACATCCAGGCTAATATAATCCTAAGAATTTTCTCCTAATCGCCTATAAAAAAAAAAGAAACTTTATTATACCCAATTAAGTTTAAGGCTAAGTAATTTAAGATTTCATGTATTATTGGAGTATTCATATGCATACACACACACACACACATTTGCACATGTTTTATACCATCCTATGTATGAATACATGATAATCTACTACATTATTGGTATTGGGGTAGAATCAAGAAAAATTCCACCGTGAGTAATTGTTTAATCCAACTAGTTAGTGGAGAGGGTAGGTGAAAGAAAGAAAGGCGAGGATTTTCTTGATTGAAGGAGTGGGTTATTGGATAGAGAAGATGGCTTGGCAAACTTGTAATTATATGGTTAATTAGATCTGAAAACCTACTCTCTTCATCTGAAAATTTTTCACTCATCTTCTTCCCCAAAGTTTCATGACAAAAACCCTAGAAACCCTCCCATTCTCTACACAATAAACCCATACTCTCTCCCCTTGTTCTCCCCCACAACAGAGGCAGCAAGGGAGAAGGGGGCGCGCCCAGGCGGTCGCGCCCAGCGCGAGCAAGGAGGGGGGAGGGGGGACTCAGAGGAGAGAGAGAGATTCTTCCTAGGACTTAGATCCAAGTTGAGGAGGTGATTTTCAGTCAAAAATCTGAGCTTTTCGGACCCTAAAACTCTCTTTTGGGAAGGTAATTCTGACTGATATTTTGAAGAGAGAAACAACACTTAATCCTCATATTTCGGTGATTTTTGTGACAGATATTAATCCAAACGTTCTTTGCTTAGAGTTGTGGTTCGAAGAGGCAAAGTTTAGTCCTATCTAAGAGAAAAAATTCGAAGAAGGGTGAGTAAACTCGAATCTTGAAGAACTTATGTCAAGAAGCTTGAATATGAACATGTTAACCATCTCTCTTATGAAATTCGCTGTTTTAGCAGTAATTTTGCGTGAATTGAATGTTCTAAATGTGTGTATGTGAGGGTGAATAAAAATCGATTTGACATACTAGATAAGAGATGGGATTGGCTAAATTGTGATGTTCAGAAAATAGGAAATTTGAATAAGAAATTAAACTAATGTCTTGGGCGATGGTACGCATTAATTTGTCGCACTCATAGGGAAGCTTATAAACACTAAGTTGAATACTAGTGAGAATACTAGGAATACAAAAATTTGAACGATAAAAACATCAACGGAGGAAATGGACTCACACATAGAAGCTCGTGAGTAAATTGATATATACGTATATAAATTATTATATACATGTACAAGTGATGTATATGAATGTGTATCTTGTATGTGCAAGTAGTAAGTGGCATGATATGGATGAAATTCTATGTTATGTTTGTGCAATAGCTTTGCTCATGTGCATAATTTCTGTTCTTTGTGGGATGAGTTGTTTCATCTTTATGTGTAGGAAGGGGCCGACGGGAGCCAGTAGGAAAAGGTTGTTCATCTTTAATTGTAGGAAGGGACCGACGGGAGCCGGTAGGAGGGGGAAGACAGTGTAAATGTATTTTGTTCATTGTAGGAAGGGGCCGATGGCAGCCGGAAGGAGGGGGAAGACGGTGTTGTGAAAATAACTCATTCTATAACTGTAGGAAGGGGCCGGCGGGAGCCGGTAAGAGGGGAAAGACGGTGTAAATGTTCATGCATTCCTTGAAATTATGTGGCGACGAAATGTTGCTTGTTGATGTGACGCTTATAAAAGATGCTTGTGCTATATTTATACAAAACTTAGAAATTGTTATGACTTGAATTATAACATATTACAAATCGCGATAAAAGAAAAATTACTACCACGCTATGTATCATCATATGAGTGTATAAAGTAGACCAAGGAATGTTAACATATGTTTCTTAAATTTTGTCCTAGTGGCGGCCTACTATAAAGATCATAAATTATTAAGTTAAAAGATTAACTAGAATATTATACAATAACTTAGTTTACTCACTGAGCCGTCAAGCTCACCCCTTTTCTTGACAACATTCTTTTCAGGTCTAAGTAAGGGTCAAGGACCGGCGTGATAATTTGTGGTGTCCTATGAAAGGGTCTCGTTGTCTTCTTTTACTTCTACTCATTTTGGAACTCTTTATGTTTTGTGTTAGGCTTATTATGCTGAGTTGGTAGAAATCATGTCATTCATGTTATGATATTTTGTGATATGTGTAAAGTTTAAAGGACGGACCTTGTGTTTATAACCCGACATCTTTTATGTATGTAATGTTATGTAAAGTAACTTGACAGATTTCATTGAATGTATAATCTTTGGGTGGCTAGTAGTTCCTAACTAATTGTGTATGTTGTAGTCTTAGAATGAGGATATTCGAAGTATTTTCTTGTTTGAAAAGTATATTATTATTGACGCATGGATGTTTGCTTGGTATCTATAAGAATAACTATTGAGAGTCATCTACACTATTGAACTTCATGCGTTGTATTTGGGTGAGGCACAAGTTACAAAGGAGATGCTGCTGAATTTTGAGCAATTAAGTTATCAGAGATGATTTCTTAATCCCCTGATTAAAGGTTAGTAGAAAATCAGAATATTAGTATCTGGGACCGTTACAATACTACTATTATAAATCAGGTATTATATTGTTGAGCATATTTCAAGAAATAATCATAATTATCATCCTACTTATAATGGGTTGTACAATTTTATTGGTTACTGATGTTTTTTTATTATTTGATACTTGTTTTTTATGCTATTCTGGTGCACATGTCTAATCAATGAACATATTATATTTTATGTTTTACAACACCTAACCTGATTATCTATCTCTTATATTCACCTGGTGATTCACCAATCATAAAATCACTTGAAATTTTGTTCGTATTTCTTTAATATATTGTCGATTTTCATATGCATAATTTATCAATTGCAGCCCCACACGACTTAACATCAATCTCAAGTAATACTCATATATCGAGCATTCACCCACGCAATCAGAATAATTTTCAGTTTGACATCACCTACTTAATTTTGAAAGAAAAATATATATCATACCTTTGAATTATCCGAAACCAACACGACTGATACATTAGGATATTTGTGCACATACATACAAAATGTATAAAGGTTCGTATATAAGTCTTAAGTTCAACTTTTTAAACAACTATTACATAGTGTAGTTTTGAAAATTAAAAGTTATCAAAAAGAAATGATGTGATGACTCGGTCTTCTGTACTACAGTTGGTTGGCACTAGGCTAAGCCATTATCCTTATTCTGACCTAAAAACATGATTAATAATAAAGCGAGCTAAACAACTCAGTGAGTAAAGTACTATATAATTTCTATTTTAAACTAAAAGAAGTGAGCATATAAAGAATGCAAAGTGTTATGCAATTTATAGATAAACATGAGTTACATGCTATTGATACTAAACTATTTTAATACTATTCTTATGTTATGGTGTGATCATAATATGGATACTAAGCATCAAACAATCAACGCATAGGATACATGATTTCAATATGTGTATATCATAGCACCGTCTTCGCACTCTGCCGGTTATATATCCAGTCTCTTCCTCCAATAGTATAATATACAAATAATACCCCATCCTCCTCCATCCTCCCCCATAATACGAGTCCCATTTCTCCAATAGTATAAATATATAAATAATAATACCCTATCTTCTCCCGTCCTCTATGTAATACAAGTCTCTCTCTCTACACACACACATATAAAACACAAATACTAGCACACCTAGTTTCTTATGGAATAGTATGTCATACACATACATACATACATACATACATACATACATATATATGCACACAAATACTGGCGCATCCAATTTCCTATGGAATCACATATCATACACATTATTTCATATTTAAAACTAACAATAGTCCCAATTAGGGTTTACCAGTTTGAAAGTGTCTTTATAATGATGTACACACAATTCATTTAATCAATACATATCACGCACATATACAAGCTAACATACACCACATCACATTCATCACAATTATAACGAATTCTATTTAGTAATTTACATGACAATGCCTTTGTACATCATTAATTTAGCATCACGAATTTTTGATTTAGTTTTTTTACCATTAAGCTTATGTAATTAACATGTCGAGTACAATAATTCGCTATAGAACTCCAGTCACCTTCAAGTTAGGCCTTTTCGCACAATCCTACAAAGTACCGACACCACCCCCTTTCTTCCTTGATTCCTATGAACAAAATACCTATGTCATTATGATGGTTTAATTGTCAAACAATATTGTTTGTTTATTTATGAGATTACCTTGGTGTCTTGCGACTTTTCCCAGAATACACTACACTGGCATTGATTGTCCCCAATTCTTATAATCACATATGCAATGGTTATGAATTATATAAATCTTGACCTAATTTTAGATTACTTAGAATGTAACTAAGTTATTACTTTAACTTTCAAAATCCTTAGTTGATTGTTCTTCTTCCTCCTCTGTGAATCTGTACACCACCACCACTGTAACGCCCCGATCCCAAGGATATGGAGACGTTATGGCGACGTACATACGCGACCTGTAGCCAGTTTGTGAGTGTTTTTCTTTTATAAATATTATTTTATCATGTGTAGTGACATTGATTGATATGTCATGAGTCTGGATAAAATATGGTAATTATCAATTATTCACCGGTCATGATCGGACAGTTATTGTAATAGGAATAATATAGAATCTTGTTAGGTATGTCCTGATGTAAAATAAAGACAAGGAAGTAATTATCGGACCAATACATACTAGCATAGACAACTCGAACACGGTCATCATACCTGCACAGCCACGGACACATAGGCCACTGTGTTACCATCTTCAGGAACACTATTATGTCATATATTGGATCACAGTTAGAGAACGATAGTCACATGTATACGGATCCACGATACTCGGTAACACTACACTGTTACTAGACATGTGTTGATCAAGATTTCCTACACACGAAAATAAACAATTTTAGATTTAAGAAATAATAGTGCGCGAGGTTCTCAATACTAATCCGCTGTAGCAAGGCTATGCGGGTCGTGATCCTCAGGGAGGGACTAGCGATGGAAGCGTTTGTAAGTTATCCCTAAAAATTTATCTTTTTTAATTATTTTGTTAGTCACAACGATATTTACAATGAAAAATGGTATTTATAATGAGTTGTGGGAAAGAATATGGAAAGATGTGGATGGTGATCTAAACTAGAGAAGGAAAGAAAGAAAAACTTATAACACGTACAAACCTCTTCAGCCTGCTTACCTTTGATCCGTGCGATGATTTACCTTTTCTTGGAAGACTTGCAAGTATGGCGTATAGGATGTTCATCGCCATAAGCCATCAAGGGTTCTTCTTTGGCTAGGCAGTCTCAATGCAATTGGGTCTCATTGTTCACGAGGCATTAGAGAAAAACAATGGAAGAAAACAGGAACAGAGAAATACAAGAATAAAACACGATGAAATAAAACAAGAATAATAAAAAGACAAACCTCAAGCAGATTTCATTAACAATAGAAGAAGAGTTGGCTTACACCGCTGTCACCTCAGTACAAGCATGGACTCCTTCCTCCATGAAAGCTTCCTCCACTCTCAGTTACAAATTTTATAAAAGAAAAACGAACATAAAATCTAACCTAGAAGAAAGAAGAAAAACATAAACCCTAACTTTTGGCCCTTTGCTGGATGCTGGACACTCTGTACGTTGCACTGCAGGGGGTATTTATAGGTGTAGAGGGGCGAAGAGTCCCGGATAAAGTAGCCCACGAAATCTGGTAGCCAGATGAGATCAAACTGCCGCAGAATTGCGGCTTTTGCCGCAGATCTGCGGCATTTCTGTGGAATCTGGCCACGCGCTTTGGCGCGTGGCTTCTTCTGGTCCATCCATTTGGGCGCCTGCTTCTGGAAGCTGCATCCTGGCTCTTTATTCCGGATTTTTCGAGATAACTTAGTAATCAAGTTACCTTGATCTCAAATATCCCAAATCTTTTATCACGACTTTCCTTCTTATCTTTGGCTCTTATGCTCATCCTGCAAGAGTTTAGGGTTGGGTAGAATTCTATCCTTCCCTCATCTTTAATAATTGCAACTTTAGCCCTTGCATAATTTGCACTTTGACAATTGATATTTGCACTTTTACACCTGGCTTCAAATATGGGCTTTTGGGCTTCATTAAGCTTTATTTATTATTAAAATAATAATTCGAGGCCTGCACACAATAAATAATAAAATATTAATAATTGTGCAGAATTAAATGAATAAATATGAAAATGTGATGGTAAATGTTATGATAAAAATGCACTTTTGACTACCAATCACACCCCCACACTTATCTTTTTGCTCGTCCTCGAGTAAAAACAAAGAAAAAGAAAAAGTTAATCTAACCTAACTCACTTTCGTAGGAATCACGATTGCACTTAGCACGTGCAACAAGCCGTTAAACCTCTAGGTTACCCTAGAGGACGAGTGTTGTCTCGTGAGGGTTTTCAGCGGATTGCACCCACAAAATCCATAAAAAGAAAATATTTGAATTATTATTGAAGAGACTAAGTAGTCTATAAGTTTTAGGATTCTTATTTTTATTCATTCTTAGACTTAGTCTTTATAAAGTAAATTGTTTTCATTTTAGGTAAGGGTCAAATTGAACTTCTAATATAGTCTTTTTCGTTACCAAAATCATATGCATCCTTATGAATTTATACTAGGAATTCCTTAACTTGGACTCTCATGCCTCCATATATATATATTTTTTCTTTTTTTCTTTTTAATATGTATAACGCATCTAATTTTCTTTCGTATAAGCATTAAGGCTTCTTGAGGCCCTCATACCTAACTAATTGACTATTAGATGTGTTAATACATATATAAGTAATTTTTTCTTAATTTCCTTAGGCTTTCTAATCCACCCATGTAACGAACTTAAAGTCGATGACTCCCAAACCGGTTGGCTTTAGGGCACCAAGTGAGAAAACACCCCGCGGACTCAAATTCGAGTGAACTAGGCCCCAAAACTAAGGACTTTATTTTATTTACTCACCTTTAGGCATGAATACTTATGCTTCTTGAGGCACATGTATCAGCTTAATTGTGATTTTTTTTTCTTTTTTTTTTTTTATGAGGCACAAGGTCTTTGTCTTAGAATCCTAGATATGCATTTGGTATGCACATTTCATTAAGGTAAAAATTAAGACTAACTACTTATTCAATTTCTCCTCCTATACTTAAAAATTCAACAATTTATTTATTTTGACCAAGTTTTTAGAAATCCTAATCATGATTTTCCTAATCCTTAAACTAACTTAGGTTTCTTTCAAAAAAATAAGTCAAAATACTGTCCTTTTTATAACATTTTTTTAATGATAAAAAATAAGTCAAAATACTGTCCTTTTTATAACATTTTTTTTAAATTTTTTTTTTATTAGCAAATTTTGTTAGTGTCTACTTATGTTAGTATGTTAGTAAAGCTCACCCCCACACTTATCTCATGCATTGTCCTCAATGTATGAATGAATGCATATATGCATGAAACAGAACAAGGGAAGGCGGAAGTTACCTTAGGGTGGTGGTTCCGGAGGTGGTCTAATTGGTCCACGAAATGCGGCCCAATCAAGATAACAGATAATTTGGTGGAACCCACCAGAAACTTTCCTTACATAACCCATTAAAATATATGTATAATCAATTTTTAGTATTTCCACCCTATCAAATTTTCAAATTTCATAATAAATTTCAGAGTTAATTGTCTCAACCTCCTTGTCCCAAAATGGAGTATGAAAAGATGGAATTATTGACTTGGACATTATAGGTACGGAAACGAATACCGACTCAAGGAAGATGCTCAAATCAAGTAAGGGCTCAGGAGTCGGGCTAGGTTCAAGAATTGAGTCCAAGTCAAGAAATTGAAACTCAAGTCCACAATCTTCTTCCCACAATGGAATGTGACCTAATATGGGTGATATCTCTTTACTTCCAATATTAAGGAATTCTAGCTCATCGCCATACAATTCTTCAAAACTAAGATCAACATCTTCCGTCAGAATTGTACAATCAGTTTCAGAAGTAAAGAGATTGTGAGAATCTAGGTCGCATATCTCATTGGGTTCAATGTAATAAAAAAACTTGCCAATTTATCCATAGGATTTTCAAAATTGCACAATTGGTCAAGTTCAATATGATCATCTAAAATGGGTGATTCAATTTCATTATGAATTGGAATAGGATCCAATATTGACTCGGGAAAAGTGAAATCAGGTGGAGACACTGGAGTCATTATTGGATCAGAAAATAAAATTGAATCATCAAGTTGAAGATCATGATCATATTCATGTTCAAGTTCTAATTCATGAAAGAAAAAACTTGCCAAGTTATCAGATTTTGAAGTTTCGGCAAGTTCACATGATGGTACTGAATTAGAATCTTGTTGTCCAAAGCAACTTGGTTCGTCGGCTCTAAGCGAGTGGTCAACGAAAGCGGAAATGGCCGAACTGTGAGAATGTAAAGATTGAACCATCAAATCTATGTCATGATCACGGGCTAATTTAGCCTGAGTCATGGCTGCAAGCATCCCTTCATAGTCGATAGGTGCATCATGTTCTGATTGGACTTGAAAATAAGACGGGTAATCGTGATGAAGTTGTGAGTCGGTGGACTCACGCATCATCATGTCTGCGATTGATGGTGATTGTTGCTTGGACTTATGCATACTTATCATTTCCCCGATAGATAGTGATCTATTCTGAATAGGGGGATCAGAGTATGAATCATTGAAGGAATGTGGACTAGATGGATATGAAGGACAATTTGGTTGAGAATTAAACTCGGGGGACTCGAAACCCATGAACTCTGTGAAGAGTTGAAATTATTATGAAAATTATAGTTATAAGATGGGGGGTGTGGGTTATAGTCATTCGGATAAGACCATTCCGGCACACTAGATTGGTCAAGTTATGATATGCCGGGTTGGTAATATCTGAATAATAGTTAGGTGTGTAATATGGATTAAAATTGGAATTATTATTATATGCCATATCACACCAACACAAACAAAGAAAAAAGAAAACAAACAAATAAACAAACAAAAAGAGAAAAATTCTAACCTAAGTTAGAGTAGACCTATGACCTAGACGACTCCTAACTGGTTAGACTGTCCATAGGAGGTAGGGTGCAGACTTTGACCACAAGTTAATCAGCCAGGTCAGGGCAAGAGTGGTGGGAGGTTTTCCGTCAAAGACGTTCCTTAATTAAATAACCACCAATCTTCGGGCTTTCGGCCCTCAATCCCCTTCCTAGACACTGATTTGGCAAGAGTCAACTTTCAACACTGTTCCCCCTTAGGATAATCTCCTATTGAGTCCGAGATGTCCCTAGGGCCAACGTCTACTAATTTTTAAGTTAGGCTTGGGTTAGTGAGTGCTTTGGATATGATTTTTGGGCTAAGCAAGGGTGATGAAATCCCCACCTTATCTTGTTAATGGGTTATGCCCTTAAGATGAATTAGTGCAAGTGTACAAGATAAATAGATAAGAATCACTCAAAGCAGAAAATCAACCAGAGATGAGTCCTATTCTACATGCAATGCGTACGTACCTTGCCTCCCCAGCACTCTTCAACAGTAAAAATAAATAAATTGAAAAGACACATGCCTAATATGCAAATGTCTAATCAATTTTTATTTTTAACAACAAATAATTTACTGTTGAATTATTAGCAATTTACAGGTATATCACAGAACAAAACAGAATAGAGCAGTAAACAGAATTTACAATTTGCAGCAACCTGCAAAAAGTTGAATCAGTAGTTCTCTACTGTTGCCGCGTTTCCGCGGCTCTGGCCGCGGATCCGCGGCAATACAGTAGGTTCTGGTGCTCTGCCTTCGAGGGCAGAGGCACAGAATAGCTGTATGTCCACTGCTGCTGCTATGTTTTTGTTTCCTATTCTCCAAACCTGCAAACAGAAAAGAATAAAAGAATAGTTAATATATATTTTTTTTAGAGATAAAAACTTACCGTCCCTCCCCGGCAACGGCGCCAATTTGTTGATTAAGATTTCCTGCACACGAAAATAAACAATTTTAGATTAAGAAATAATAATGAGCGAGGTTCTCAATACTAATCCGCTGTAGCAAGGCTATGCGGGTCGTGATCCTCAGGGAGGGACTAGCGATGGAAGCGTTTGTAAGTTATTCCTAAAAATTTATCTTTTTTAATTATTTTGTTAGTCACAACGATATTTACAATGAAAAGTGGTATTTATAATGAGTTGTGGGAAAGAATATGGAAAGATGTGGATGGTGATCTAAACTAGAGAAGGAAAGAAAGAAAAACTTATAACACGTACAAACCTCTTTAGCCTGCTTACCTTTGATCCGTGCGATGATTTACCTTTTCTTGGAAGACTTGCAAGTATAGCGTATAGGATGTTCATCGCCATAAGCCATCAAGGGTTCTTCTTTGGCTAGACAGTCTCAATGCAATTGGGTCTCATTGTTCACGAGGCATTAGAGAAAAACAATGGAAGAAAACAGGAACAGAGAAATACAAGAATAAAACACGAAGAAATAAAACAAGAATAATAAAAAAGACAAACCTCAAGCAGATTTCATTAACAATAGAAGAAGAGTTGGCTTACACCGCTGTCACCTCAGTACAAGCATGAACTCCTTTCTCCATGAAAGCTTCCTCCACTCTCAGTTACAGATTTTACAAAAGAAAAACGAACATAAAATCTAACCTAGAAGAAAGAAGAAAAACCTAAACCCTAACTTTTGGCCCTTTGCTGGATGCTGGACACTCTGTACGTTGCACTGCAGGGGGTATTTATAGGTGCAGAGGGGCGAAGAGTCCCGGATAAAGTAGCCCACGAAATCTGGTAGCCAGATGAGATCAAACTGCCGCAGAATTGCGGCTTTTGCCGCAGATCTGCGGCATTTCTGTGGAATCTGGCCACGCGCTTTGGCGCGTGGCTTCTTCTGGTCCATCCATTTGGGCGCCTGCTTCTGGAAGCTGCATCCTGGCTCTTTATTCTGGATTTTTCGAGATAACTTAGTAATCAAGTTACCTTGATCTCAAATATCCCAAATCTTTTATCACGACTTTCCTTCTTATCTTTGGCTCTTATGCTCATCCTGCAAGAGTTTAGGGTTGGGTAGAATTCTATCATTCCCTCATCTTTAATAATTGCAACTTTAGCCCTTGCATAATTTGCACTTTGACAATTGATATTTGCACTTTTACACCTGGGCTTCAATATGGGCTTTTGGGCTTCATTAAGCTTTATTTATTATTAAAATAATAATTCGAGGCCTGCACACAATAAATAATAAAATATTAATAATTGTGCAGAATTAAATGAATAAATATGAAAATGTGATGGTAAATGTTATGATAAAAATGCACTTTTGACTACCAATCAACATGCATGCTAGACACCGTTAGTACATGCACTGATATCCTCCTTACACGGATACTGTAGTTCACTGGATATGGTATGATACACTGACCACTATTATTACCACTATCACATATATATACGACACGGATTCTGGCTACACATATATCTTTCACTAGTACACAGATATACCAATGCACGACATGTCGCATTTCATATAATTGTTAGTATCGTTATATGGATGCTGATACACTGTTATCTCATGTTCACACATCACTGTTACATATGCTCACCACACGGGTGTACATGCATGTATTGTTTCTTACTTATTATCATATGACTCACCGTGCATATTACCTAGATTATTGTTCCTTGTTACGGTATCCATGTTATATGATTATTTCCTGTTACTGATATGGATGTTCTCGATACTGGACATGAGAGCCGTTGATATGCGATATGTGGGGATCCCACATCTATTGTTCCCGTTTCCCGGTATATTGATCATGTTATATTGTTCATGTTATATTGTTCCTGATTCCGTGATATTGTTCTATGCTATCAACAGAGCTCTGGTCCAGTTATCATGTTACCTATATCGTGTATTGTATTGGTTCTTATGACATTGTATACTTGACATATCATATCATAAAGAGAACTTGGGTATGGGGGAGACTTGACGGTTGACTAGATCTTGTCGGGTGGATGTTTGGATCCATTGTTTGTCCCACTGCAGGGACGGATTAGTGCTGGCTACCGTCTGTTATAGCTCGTGAGCTCCTGTTTATTGTTTTAGCTCATTGAGTTCCTGTTACATGTTACAGCCTTAGCGGGCTGGCCCTGGTCTCAGCAGCCAGGGTCTGTTTAAGGCCGTGATCCCGGGTATGCACGGGGTACACCCACCTGACTAGATCTCCTTGACTATTGGGTTTCCAATTAACATAATAAAACAGTATACACAATAGTGACGTCGGGAACACTTGTTATTTGGTCACTCTCTCGTTTGGATAATGGTACCCGTATGCCATGTCCGGATGGGTTCGACTGGAGTGCGGGCTCCAGTATGAACTGCCAGTGGTATGGGACACTGGAAGAGATTGATTGTAATACCAGGTGGTACTGATTGCTACTATTGTATAAATAACATGACTTGCCTGATACATATTTACTACTTGTTACTGTTCTTTCCCTGATATATGTTTACTATTGTTTTATTGTACTTATTATTGTACCTGATCATTTACCCGATATTATGTTACATGTATATTGTTACTTTGCCTGGTACATGTTACTTTCTTTTTGGTGGCATATTACACATGTTCTGCATTTGCATCTATTCTGTTGTCTGTATACCGTGTAGACATCCTTACTGTATATGTATAACACAGTAGTGAGGTTATATTGTATATGCTCACTTGCATGTTCATATTGCATATGCCCACCTGCATGTTCACTTCGGTCACGTCACCACTAGCAAATTCATATCTATTACGTCACCACTAGACAATATTATTTATGATATAACCGAGACACGATTAGAGACATGATCCGATGATTACATATTTTTATTTGTCTACTGCTTATTACTGTTACCACATCATATCTTATATCTTATTATCGTGCTTGTATTATTATAGTATATTCCTGCCTCCTTCATTTTATCACTCATTAGGTCGCTTTTTGACGACCCTGGGTTTGCATGCCCAGATTGGAGATCCGAGTTCTCGGAGTAGCAGGGAGTGCCTTGGCGTGACATAAGAGATTCCTCATCGGGACTATTCATAGGTATCTTTATGATTTATTTCTGTTATCTTATGTGTCCCTATTATTCATTGCTGTTATGATCGCTGACCTCTTCTTGCAGATATTCCTGTACTTATTTCATGCTGGAACTCAGGTATTGATGGAGATTATTTATTGTACTGAGGCTTAGCGTACGTACGTGAGGGTTTTCCGCCCTGCGTATGTACGTCGCCATAACGTCCCCGTACCTGCGGGATCGGGGCGTTACAACCACACGCTCCCTTCCTCTTCACAACATCACCTCCTTCTCCTAGTCGAGCTTGTTGGCATGGTCTGCCCTCGCCCGTCGTCGTTTGGTGTCGTATCGCCGCGTGCCAAGATGCTGCGCCGCCACCCTGCCTCCCCCACGCGGCATGCTGCTGTCACGACAATTGATGTTGTAGCTATTGCTTGGCCGAACCTAAGAAGGAAAGGGAGAGGGAAAGGGAAATAAGAGGGTGAGAAATGAGGGAGTTTGAGAGTGTGATTGAGCGAGAGATGGAGAGACTTGAGGGAGGGATTAAGAGATGTCGAGTGAAAGAAGTGAGCATATAAAGAATGCAAAATGTTATGCATTTATGGATAAACATGAGTTACATGCTTTTGATACTAAACTATTTTAATATTATTCTTATGTTATGGTGTGATCATAATATGGATTCTAAGCATCAACAATCAACGCATAGGATATAGGATTTCAATGTGTGTATACCATAGCACCATCTTCGCACTCTGCCGGTTATATATCCAGTCTCTTTCTCTAATAGTATAATATACAAATAATACCCCATCCTCCTCATCCTCCGTGCAATTGTCACGGGCGGATTCTTTTAACTTCGAACCACTCGAACCCGTGCGGCACTTAACTCGCTCTTTCTCCTTAGAAGCGAAGCTAAGTCAGCCTAACCCTCACACTCACTCACTCAAGAGAGAGAGAGAACACTTGGAGAAGAAGTGAAAGCTTGTATTGCTTACTCTTACTTTCCTTGATGATTACAAATGAGCACCCTTGGCCCCTATTTATAGGTAAGGGCTTGTACAAGAATTCTCTAGAATTGGAGGCTTCTAGAATATCTAGAAGCTCCCCTATATTCATTCCTAAATATCTTGTTTTAGAATCCTCTAGGAATCTTCTATGGAATATCCTTCTAGGGCGTATCCCTCTAGGAATCTTTCATGGAATATCTCTCTAGGGAATCTTCTAGAGAATATCTCTCTTTACATGGTATGTACAATATTATCCTAACCCACTCTACCACATGGGATGAGCCCAAATGAGCCTAAGATGGAGCGGTTCGTGACATTCTCCCCCACTTATCCGAGCGATGCCCTCATCGCCGAGTTTTCTCCTGATGGAACTTCTCGATCAAGTCCTCGAACTGCCAAAGAACTCGTGCCGATTTCCAACTGCTCTCGCTATCTGGCAATCCCTTCCACTTCACAAAGTATTCCAATCTCGGGTGGTTGTTCGCATCACGAACCGTCCTGTCCGCTATGATCTCCTCTGCCTCCTTGTCGAACTCCATGCGAATTCCTGCTGGTGCTCGACTGGATTTCCCATGATCCGGATCTTCCGCGTCCTTATGGTAAGGCTTTACATGCTCACATGAAAGACCGGATGATATTTCACTGTTGGGGGAAGTTGTACCCTGTAGGCTACATTCCCCACTCTTTTCTCAATAGGAAATGGGCCTTCATACTTTCTTATCAAGCTCTTGTGTAGTCCCTTGTGCCGATCCAAAGTAGAAAGTTTGATAAGGACTAGGTCACCAACCTGATACTCCATATGTCTCCTCTTCTTATCAGCCCATTTCTTCATCCTCTTGACCGCCTTGTTTAGACACGAACGCGCCAACTTGTTCTGCTCTTGCCATCCCTTAGCAAATTTATAGGCAGCCGGGCTATTTTCCTTGTAGCCCGTAGCAATGGAGTTAGGAGTGAGCGGCTGCTGTCCAGTGACGATCTCGAACGGACTCTTCCCGGTAGACTCACTCCTCTGTAGGTTGTAGGGGAATTGGGTTATGTCCAGAAGCTTCGCCCAATCCTGCTGGTTGGCACTCACATAGTGCCTCAGATAGACCTCCAACAAGCCATTCACCTGCTCCGTCTGGCCATCCGTCTGAGGGTGGAAGCTAGTGGAGAAGTTCAAGTCCGACCCCATAAGCTTGAAGAGCTCCGTCCAGAACCTGCCTGTGAAGCGGCCATCTCGATCACTCACGATTGTCTTAGGCAAACCCCAATACTTCACCACATGCTTCAGGAATAGTGGGGTTGCTACCTCGACTGGACACTTGGCTGGGGCTGGAATGAAGATGCCATACTTTGAGAACCAGTCGACCACCACCATAATAATATTGCAACCCTCGGACTTGGGTAAGCCCATGATGAAGTCCATAGAGATGCTTTCCAAGGTCGCTCTGGAATCGGTAGTGGTTCCAGCAATCCGGCCGGTACTCTTTGCTACGTCTTATCTTGTTGGCACACAAGACAAGTCTTCACATAGGCTTCAACATCATCCCTCAAGTGAGGCCAATAATAATTTTCTTCTGTGAGAGCTAAGGTACGGTGCACACCTGGATGTCCTGCCCACTGGGAGTCATGACACTCCTTGAGAAGCTCCCTCCTCAGGTTCCCGAACAGCGGCACATACAACCGCCTCCCCTTCGTATAAAGCAGATTTCCTTCTAGCCAGAACCTCCGAGTCTTGCTCTCCTTAGCATACTCCATCATGTTCTTGGCTGTAGGGTCCTGAGCCAAGCCTTCTTTGATGCGATCGAGTAAGGGACTCTGAGGATGACTCAGTATAGCGGCGAACTCAGTCTTTCGACTTAGTGCATCTGCTACTAAGTTGATTCTTCCCGGCTTGTACTCGAGCACATAGTCGAACTCGGCTAGAAAGTCTTGCCATCACGCCTGCTTGGGAGACAACTTCTTTTGGGTCTGGAAGTAGCTGGTGGCCACATTGTCCGTCTTCACCACGAACCTCGAGCCAAGTAGGTAGTGTCTCCATACTCGAAGCCAGTGAACCACAACTGTCATCTCCTTCTCCTGTACGGTATACCGCCTCTCGGTATCGTTGAGCTTTCGACTCTCATAGGCCACAGGGTGTCCTTTCTGCATTAACACCCCTCCAATCTCGAAGTCACTCGCGTCGGTGTGCACTTCATATGGCTTGCTGAAGTCGGGTAGTGCGAGAACTGGTTCTTTTGTCATAGCTCTCTTCAAAGCCTCGAACGCCCCCTGGCACTTCGAACTCCAATCCCAAACCCGATTCTTCTTCAGCAAGTCGGTGAGTGGAGCAGCTATCGCCGAATAGCTCTTGATGAACCTCCGATAGTAGTTCACCAAACCAAGGAAAGATCGTAGCTCCGTCACCTTGGTGGGAGGTTCCCACTCCAATATGGCCTGGATCTTGGTTTGATCCATTCGAATCCTGCCTCTTCCAATGGTGTGGCCGAGGAACATCACTTCCTCTTGCGCGAACGAGCACTTCTCCCTTTTCACATAAAGCTCATTGCTTCTGAGGGCTTGGAACACTTGCCTCAAGTGCTCCACATGCTCGTCCATGGTCTGGCTATAAACCACAATGTCATCCAGGTAGACCACCACAAAATGGTCCAAGAAGGGCTCCAATACCTTATTCATCAGAGTGCAGAATGTGGCCGGTGCGTTGGTGAGACCGAATGGCATAACTAGGAACTCGTACGATCCGTACCTGGTTACGCACGCGGTCTTCGATTCATCTCCTTCTGCAATCCGCACTTGATAATACCCCGAGCGTAAGTCAAGCTTGGTAAAGTATCTTGCTTGACCCAACCTGTCGAATAAGTCCGCTATCAGAGGAATAGGGTACTTGTTTTTCACCGTGGTCTTGTTTAGCGCTCGGTAGTCGATGCAAAGCCGCAACGAACCATCATGCTTCTTCTGGAAGAGCACTGGTGCACCATAGGGAGCCTTTGACGGACGAATATATCCGGCATCCAACAGCTCCTTCAGCTGCTTTCGAAGCTCTTCCAGTTCTGGTGGCGCCATGCGATAAGGACCCATGGCTGGAGGTCGAGTTCCTGACTCGAGCTCGATTTTGTGGTCCACCTCTCTCCTAGGTGAAAGCTTGCTTGGCAGCTTGGCGGGCATGATGTCTTGGTAGGCTTCCAAGACGCCTCGGATCTCCTTGGGCACGTCCTCTCCTTCCTTTGAGCCTTCCTCCACCTTAATGGTAGCAAGAAAGGTCGGCTCATGACGTCGAACTCCCTTGGATATCTGTAATGCCGAGAGCATTTTGGATGATACGCTCTCCCACTTGATCTGAACTGTGCACGCCTTCCCTCAAGGATGCACATGGTGTTGGTGTAGGGAACCAACACGGCCTTCACTTTATCCAGAAACTCTAAGCCAAGCACCACATCGAAGTCGTCCATGGTCACGACTGTCAGGTTCTCCTGGCCATGCCACTCCCCTATGCTCACATCCACCTTGTGAGCTGCGCCATCGATAGGAGTGGGACTAGAGTTGACGGTTTTAATGGTGCCTCCTCCCTTAGAGATCTTAAGGCCCAACTTGCTAGCAACATCACTTGAAATAAGAAGATGAGAAGCTCCAGTATCTAGAAGGGCCTTGAAGGTCTTACCGGAAATGGTTGTCTCGACGAACATTGCCCCTCGAGGCCTTTCATCTACCTTTGCCTTGATCGCGTTGAGGAGACGAAGTGAGTGGAGTCTAGTCTCCTCCGGTTGCTTCTCTTCTTCTCTTTGGACAAGAGCAGCGAGATTAGCCCTCTTAGGACAGTCCATGACTTTGTGGGGATCTTCGCAAAAGTAGCATGCTAACTTCTTCGGACCATCGCCTCCTCCATTGGTATTGCCGCGAAACTTTCCCTTCTCAAATGTCGGCTTAGGTTTGAACTCCTTAGATGGTTTCTCTTTTCTCCCCCACCTTTAGCAGGCTTGCCCCTCTTATATTTTAGTTTAGATGAATCTCCTATCTTCTTGAACTCGATAAGAGACTCGGCCACTTGCATGGCTTGGGTAAGGGTTTGGACCCCTCGCCTTTGTAATTTCATCTTGGCCCATCCAGAGAGGCCATCCATGAACGAGAATAGGGAGTCTTTCTCGCCCATGTCGGGAATCTCCAGCAGTAGTTCTGAAAATTCTTTGATATAATCACGAATGGAACCTTTTTGGGTAAGGCGTCGGAGTTTACCTCGGGCCTCATCCTCGGCATTCTCCGGATTGAACTGCCGCTTAAGATCCGCCTTGAACTCTTCCCATGTGTTGAAGGAGCACGTGACCTTCTTCATATCTTCACATCGCCTCCGCCACCACAACGTAGCGATGTCTTCAAGATAAAGAGGCACAGCTTGAATCTTAGATGTATCGTCTCGAAATCCGACAGTATTGAAGTAGACTTCCATACTCCAAAGGAAGTTATCAATCTCCCGAGCATTCCGAGACCCCTTGTAAGGCTTCGACTTGGGCACATCTTTAGCCATAAAAGGATGTGACACCATACCCCGAGTTACCAATGTGACATCGTGTTGGTCGATCCTCTCCTTAAGCTCGGCCAACTCCTTCAAGAGTACCTCCACGTAGTTCCGCAGAACCGCGTTCTCCTCCCTCAAGGAAGTGTCCCCTGTTGCAACATGTCGACGGCGGAATTCAAGGCCGACTGCATCTCCTCCTGAAGCTCGTCTCCCCCAGACTCTGGCTTCTCGATGCGCTCGTCGTAAGCCTCCAGCTTATCCGCCACGGTAAGCTCCATCTTAGCTAACCGTGCATCTAGCGTCGCCATGACATCTCGGACTTCTCCCTACGAGGCTTGGGAGCATCTGATAAGTAGTAAAAAGTACATATTTATCACTACATTTACTATCATATTTCCCTATTTATTCTTTTAATTATGCACTATTACTAATGTTTTATTATTTATTGTGTGCAGGCCTTGAGTAATAAAAAATAAAGAAATAAAAGCCCAAATGAAGCCCAGAAGCCCAAAAAGCCAACGTGCAAGCTGTAACGCCCCGATCCCGGCGATACGGGGACGTCACTGCAACGTATATACGTAAGTCCGAATTACCTTCCCGTATATACGCTAAGCATCAGTACAGACAAGAATCAGAGTACGGAAGCAAGTGGTGCATTATACATTCCAACATATGAGTACAATTACAAAGTTATCACCAGAGGTGATCTGACATCAATAATATAACATCACCAGAATGGCGCAATTGCGAGAATACAAGAGATATACAGGAGTAAACAGTATAAAAGGCACTCACGAGTTTACAAAAGGGAAACTCGAGAGGCACACAAGGGGGCCTGGAAGGATAAGACTCTGGACGGTCTGCTGGAGATCCACGCTACCACTGCGCCACTCTGATCATCAACTGGAAGAATCCATAAGCTCCAAGCTCCATGACCTGGACATGAGAATCCAGGGAGTCAGATGAAACTCCCCAGGCGAGTGGTGATACAAAAGCCAAGTGGCGAGCAGAGGGTAAGCACATGTATAGTGATAAAACCAAATATAGTCAAAGGCGGGCAAATCTGATTGTATGGTTTCAGATCACTGCTCCATAAGACCAGTACGTCGAAGGAATAATCCAAACAAGGAAACCCTCATCTATATACCTTTATCTTATGTCACCATAATCCAAGCACATACAACCCGACTGCTCTCAGGGCATGATTAGATAACGAACAGGAGGCAGGCGAATACCAGGAACAAAGCAGAGTATAAGCAGTTAATATAACAATAATCATGAACCGGAAATCCGATGTAAAAACCAGTACAAGCAAGCATAGCAAGGTGTACCACAGATCCAAGGTTGGCGTCTTTTATTATTATTATTATATAGCTCACTTTACCCTGATATCTAGCTATGTGGACTAGCGTCCCAGCACACATAGATCCATATCCCAGTAAAGCGAGGTTGTTATTGGAAACCAGCGGGGGTATCAACGAACTATGTTTACAGTGGGTCCCGTGCATACCCGGGACCACGGCCCAGGATTGTTCCGTTGCATGGAAACGGAAGCCAGCCGCAAGGCTAACAGGAGGGACTTATTGTATGCCCTTATCAAGATGGTACCAGGAATAAGGGAGCCAGCTCTCCCCTCGGTCCCCTGGAGGCCCACAGGTCAGACCGGAACATGAGTTGCACAACATTCCTAAAAGCCACTGTAAACACGAACACATATTGATATCCGCATGTTTCCCCCGACCCGATGCAAGTTGTTCCTTTTATGATTTATTGGATTAATTATCCATTTACGGGAATAACAAGAGCAGGACATGATCAGGAATTCAGGAGTTCAGGTCACTGTATATAATACAGGATAACAGGTCACTGATCATGAAACAGGATATCAGGTCACTGTACATAGTACAGGATAACAAGGCAGGGTTCCCGTAAATGTGATAATCACAGGTCAAGTATATCATGCTGTGTCAAGTGATAGCATGACAGGAGATTGATATTAGACAGGTAACCAGTCATGTCAAGAGATTGATATAGGGTCAGTGGCAAGCCATGTCATCACAAGAGGTCTTGCCAAATAGTAGCAAGTTAGGTGTCAGGTGATAGTACAACAGTTATCAGGTGATATACATGTGTTAAAAGTAATATGAGGACGACAAGTAGTATAGACAGGTGCCAGGCATGAAGTAATGGCATGGGGTAGAATAGTAGCTGAGCACAAACAAAGTGGAGCAGAACAAGCTGGAAGTACAGACAGCAAACAGTATTTAACACTGGAGCGTCTGGCGAGGTTACCGGGACGACTCGACTGAAGTACGAGTAGTAAATCCGGCAGCAACTCGCCTAGACGAATCTAGTGGTAAAGCGCTGAACGCTGACCATGATAACCAGGCGGAACTGAACAAGCTGGAGGCATAAGCAGCGAACAGAGTTTAGACACTAATACGCTCTGCGAGGCTACCGGGGCACTCGGATTAAGATACGAGTGGGGAATCCGGCAGCAACTCGCCTAAACGAATTTAGTGAATAAAGCACTGAGTGCTAAGCATGCTCACCAGGCGAAGCTGAGAAACCTGACGATCCCAATCACGCCTCTTTCGAGACAGTGAGGGACCGGAGGCTGAACTGAGAGACCTGCCGGTCCCAATCACCTCTCTTTCGAGATAGTGAGTGACCGGAGGTTGAAGGGGTCCGGAAGCCAAGTATGGTATAGGGCAGTACAATACATCACAGGCATGGTATATGTACAAGAAGGAAACTACCCTAGTACAAGCATTCGTCACAGAGCAATACATATCCAGATATAGGCACTCGGCCATACACAATACAGGGACTCAGCCCAATACAAAGTACATGAAAACATGGAATAAAATACATGTCGACCCGACGAAGCGGGGAAACCCAAATGGAGGCGAGAGCGAGAACACTCGCCTAAATCCCCGGAAAGCCGAAAGTCTGGAATCCATGGAACTCGCGCACGCGCCATAAAATAATATATAATTATGAGGAGAGAGAAAGAGTGAGAAGCCTAGAGAGAGAAACATATGGAAGGAGAGAGGGCACACGGAGACGCGGGTTGGAAAGTGAGACGCGGGAAAGTGGGCAGACGCAGAAAAGTGGGCAGACGCGGGAAAGAAGGCAGACGCAGAAAAGAAGGCAGACGCGGGAAAGAAGGCAGACGCAGAAAAGTGGGCAGACGCGGAAAGAAGGCAGACGCAGAAAAGTGGGCAGACGCGGGAAAGATGGCAGACGCAGAAAAGTGGGCAGACGCGGGAAAGAAGGCAGACGCAGAAAAGTGGGCAGACGCGGGAAAGAAGGCAGACGCAGAAAAGTGGGCAGACGCGGGAAAGAAGGCAGACGCAGAAAAGTGGGCAGACGCGGGAAAGAAGGCAGACGCAGAAAAGTGGGCAGACGCGGGAAAGAAGGCAGACGCAGAAAAGTGGGCAGACGCGGGAAAGAAGGCAGACAGAGAACAAAACTGACTTTTGAAGGTTGAGTTTGTTAACAAATATGAAATAATATCCAAGTCTTGGCGAGTAGAATTACTCGCCTAACAATGTTCCTTACTGTGCCCAACGAAGGGAGGTTCGGCCCCAATCCAAAAGGAGGGTACCGGCCCTAAGTCTTGCCGCCGGAGAAGAACGCGGCCCCAAACCAAAAGGAGAGGCCGGTCTTCACAAGAGATGGAGGTTGATGGTGCAAGTATAGTTTTCTTGCCAAAAATGGGATTTTGCAAACATGGTTGCGGGGAGCGACGGTTGGCTAGAATGAAAGAGCTTGCCGAGGAGTTGATATTGGTGGGGTTCGTGGTGTCCAAGGAGTTGTAGGTGGTGGTGGAGATGGTGGTGAAGTTTTGGTGGTGGAAATGGGTTCTTGGTGTTTCTTGGTGGAGAAGAGGTTGAAGAAGGTGATATGGGGGTGTTGTGGTTGTTGGAAAAGGAGTAGAAGATGGAGAAGAAAGAGGTGGTGGTGTGGGTGGTGAAAATGGAGGTGGAGTAGGTGGAGTATATGGTGACCAAAGGAGGGAGAAGGAGTTTCTCTCCTTGCTCTCTGTTGGAGGCTGCAGGAAACAAAGAAGAAGAAGAAGAAGAGAAAATGAAAGAGAGAGAGAGAGGGAAGGGGTATTTATATCAAGAGAGGTAATGATTGGAGGTTTGACTTTTGGATGCCAAAAAGAGACCAATGTCTCCCACTCAACGCAGCCCACAAAGGGAAGCTTGCGTTTAGGCCAAAATGAGCCAAACGCGGGAATGAAAGTGGCGTTTCAAGGGGGAAGCAAAGCTGCGTTTCACAAAAGGACAAAAAGGCATGATGAATTGATGGGAGTGAGTTGCAGCACAATAAATGAAGTATGGGGAGAGGTGAGGAGAGGATCTTTGCATTAAATGCAATATCCGAGGATGGTGAAGCTGGCGTTTGAGAAATGGGAAAAAGACAAGGTGGTAGGTATGGGCAATATCCTCGGTATCTGGGAAAATGCAGAAAACTCCGGGAAAGCCCAAAAATGAAATAGCTCGGAATGTTTCCCAAAAATTCTCAAAAATCATAAATATTATAAAATGATTTTTGGTGAAATCGGTTTTCAAAGATTCAATGCCACGTTCAAAATAAAAATCCTGAAGTCCACCGTCAATCTCGGTCTACACCGGGTTGGCCGGGTTTTGATAAATCTGACAAATTCCAGAAAATGTATTTAGATAGAAAATATGATTTTAAGAAACATTGCCTAAAGGCACTTCTGGAGATTCCAAACCGTTTGTAAATTAAAATCCGGGAATCGGTCAACGATACTGGCCGACACCAGTTTTGAAGATTTTCAACTTAATTCAGGAAAATCCAAAAAATCATATAAAATCCAGAATATTGGAAATAATGTTTAAAACTGAAATCGGTCCAATCGGAACACCAGAATGTCCAAACCGAGCAATACTCTGGGATCGGGCCTTCGGTTCAAACTAAGGTTGACTCCGAATCCACGAATCCAGATCCAAGACAAAACGATCATATAAATAATTCATAATACAAAACAATTACAAGAAGTAAATCGAAAAATACGATCGAGAAATCTGAATACGCAACTAAGTACGTATTCCAGGAACGGGGTGTTACAATCCATCCACCTTACAAAAAATTGCGTCCTCGCAATTTCGTTAAGGGGCAAATTGAATACAAAGGGGACAAGGGTGGAATTATACTAATTAAGATATGAAGTACTATAGGTAGGGCTCTCAAGTCGGCTGAATAATATGCTGACGTCGTGGCTGTGCAATAAATAACTGCTGATGTCGTGGCTGTGTAATAAAGAAAACCCGAAAATCCTGAGCATAATAAAGAAGACCGATAATTAAGAATCCCGAATGCTGTCTTCTGAAAGATAGCCAGATCAAGACCGATCTGGAGAATACCAAGCTTCATAGAATTGGCCGAAGAGATCACATAATAGCTTCTTTCTGAACCAGCCACTACCTCTCTAGTCCAGTCATATCTTAAAATAGTATAAGGCTTCATAAAACCAAAACAGGGAAAGGATATGGATGAATTTGGAATCAAAGGAAAGATAGTCAAGAAATAGATAACTCTGCACTTGTAGTTGGAATGTATAACCAAGACTCTTGTATTCCAGTTGCAAATTCCTTTACCATTAATTTGCCATCTGGACGTACTGAGGAGGTGAGAGCCTAAGCTCTGATACCAACCTGTAACGCCCCGATCCCGGCGATACGGGGACGTCACTGCAACGTATATACGTAAGTCCGAATTACCTTCCCGTATATACGCTAAGCATCAGTACAGACAAGAATCAGAGTACGGAAGCAAGTGGTGCATTATACATTCCAACATATGAGTACAATTACAAAGTTATCACCAGAGGTGATCTGACATCAATAATATAACATCACCAGAATGGCGCAATTGCGAGAATACAAGAGATATACAGGAGTAAACAGTATAAAAGGCACTCACGAGTTTACAAAAGGGAAACTCGAGAGGCACACAAGGGGGCCTGGAAGGATAAGACTCTGGACGGTCTGCTGGAGATCCACGCTACCACTGCGCCACTCTGATCATCAACTGGAAGAATCCATAAGCTCCAAGCTCCATGACCTGGACATGAGAATCCAGGGGAGTCAGATGAAACTCCCCAGGCGAGTGGTGATACAAAAGCCAAGTGGCGAGCAGAGGGTAAGCACATGTATAGTGATAAAACCAAATATAGTCAAAGGCGGGCAAATCTGATTGTATGGTTTCAGATCACTGCTCCATAAGACCAGTACGTCGAAGGAATAATCCAAACAAGGAAACCTCATCTATATACCTTTATCTTATGTCACCATAATCCAAGCACATACAACCCGACTGCTCTCAGGGCATGATTAGATAACGAACAGGAGGCAGGCGAATACCAGGAACAAAGCAGAGTATAAGCAGTTAATATAACAATAATCATGAAACCGGAAATCCGATGTAAAAACCAGTACAAGCAAGCATAGCAAGGTGTACCACAGATCCAAGTTGGCGTCTTTATTATTATTATTATATAGCTCACTTTACCCTGATATCTAGCTATGTGGACTAGCGTCCGCACACATAGATCCATATCCCAGTAAAGCGAGGTTGTTATTGGAAACCAGCGGGGGTATCAACGAACTATGTTTACAGTGGGTCCCGTGCATACCCGGGACCACGGCCCAGGATTGTTCCGTTGCATGGAAACGGAAGCCAGCCGCAAGGCTAACAGGAGGGACTTATTGTATGCCCTTATCAAGATGGTACCAGGAATAAGGGAGCCAGCTCTCCCCTCGGTCCCCTGGAGGCCCACAGGTCAGACCGGAACATGAGTTGCACAACATTCCTAAAAGCCACTGTAAACACGAACACATATTGATATCCGCATGTTTCCCCCGACCCGATGCAAGTTGTTCCTTTTATGATTTATTGGATTAATTATCCATTTACGGGAATAACAAGAGCAGGACATGATCAGGAATTCAGGAGTTCAGGTCACTGTATATAATACAGGATAACAGGTCACTGATCATGAAACAGGATATCAGGTCACTGTACATAGTACAGGATAACAAGGCAGGGTTCCCGTAAATGTGATAATCACAGGTCAAGTATATCATGCTGGGTGTCAAGTGATAGCATGACAGGAGATTGATATTAGACAGGTAACCAGTCATGTCAGAGATTGATATAGGGTCAGTGGCAAGCCATGTCATCACAAGAGGTCTTGCCAAATAGTAGCAAGTTAGGTGTCAGGTGATAGTACAACAGTTATCAGGTGATATACATGTGTTAAAAGTAATATGAGGACGACAAGTAGTATAGACAGGTGCCAGGCATGAAGTAATGGCATGGGGTAGAATAGTAGCTGAGCACAAACAAAGTGGAGCAGAACAAGCTGGAAGTACAGACAGCAAACAGTATTTAACACTGGAGCGTCTGGCGAGGTTACCGGGACGACTCGACTGAAGTACGAGTAGTAAATCCGGCAGCAACTCGCCTAGACGAATCTAGTGGTAAAGCGCTGAACGCTGACCATGATAACCAGGCGGAACTGAACAAGCTGGAGGCATAAGCAGCGAACAGAGTTTAGACACTAATACGCTCTGCGAGGCTACCGGGGCACTCGGATTAAGATACGAGTGGGGAATCCGGCAGCAACTCGCCTAAACGAATTTAGTGAATAAAGCACTGAGTGCTAAGCATGCTCACCAGGCGAAGCTGAGAAACCTGACGATCCCAATCACGCCTCTTTCGAGACAGTGAGGGACCGGAGGCTGAACTGAGAGACCTGCCGGTCCCAATCACCTCTCTTTCGAGATAGTGAGTGACCGGAGGTTGAAGGGGTCCGGAAGCCAAGTATGGTATAGGGCAGTACAATACATCACAGGCATGGTATATGTACAAGAAGGAAACTACCCTAGTACAAGCATTCGTCACAGAGCATACATATATCCATATAGGCACTCGGCCATACACAATACAGGGACTCAGCCCAATACAAGTACATGAAAACATGGAATAAAATACATGTCGACCCGACGAAGCGGGGAAACCCAAATGGAGGCGAGAGCGAGAACACTCGCCTAAATCCCCGGAAAGCCGAAAGTCTGGAATCCATGGAACTCGCGCACGCGCCATAAAATAATATATAATTATGAGGAGAGAGAAAGAGTGAGAAGCCTAGAGAGAGAAACATATGGAAGGAGAGAGGGCACACGGAGACGCGGGTTGGAAAGTGAGACGCGGGAAAGTGGGCAGACGCAGAAAAGTGGGCAGACGCGGGAAAGAAGGCAGACGCAGAAAAGAAGGCAGACGCGGGAAAGAAGGCAGACGCAGAAAAGTAGGCAGACGCGGGAAAGAAGGCAGACGCAGAAAAGTGGGCAGACGCGGGAAAGATGGCAGACGCAGAAAAGTGGGCAGACGCGGGAAAGAAGGCAGACGCAGAAAAGTGGGCAGACGCGGGAAAGAAGGCAGACGCAGAAAAGTGGGCAGACGCGGGAAAGAAGGCAGACGCAGAAAAGTGGCAGACGCGGGAAAGAAGGCAGACGCAGAAAAGTGGGCAGACGCGGGAAAGAAGGCAGACGCAGAAAAGTGGGCAGACGCGGGAAAGAAGGCAGACAGAGAACAAAACTGACTTTTGAAGGTTGAGTTTGTTAACAAATATGAAATAATATCCAAGTCTTGGCGAGTAGAATTACTCGCCTAACAATGTTCCTTACTGTGCCCAACGAAGGGAGGTTCGGCCCCATCCAAAAGGAGGGTACCGGCCCTAAGTCTTGCCGCCGGAGAAGAACGCGCCCCAAACCAAAAGGAGAGGCCGGTCTTCACAAGAGATGGAGGTTGATGGTGCAAGTATAGTTTTCTTGCCAAAAATGGGATTTTGCAAACATGGTTGCGGGGAGCGACGGGTTGGCTAGAATGAAAGAGCTTGCCGAGGAGTTGATATTGGTGGGGTTCGTGGTGTCCAAGGAGTTGTAGGTGGTGGTGGAGATGGTGGTGAAGTTTTGGTGGTGGAAATGGGTTCTTGGTGTTTCTTGGTGGAGAAGAGGTTGAAGAAGGTGATATGGGGGTGTTGTGGTTGTTGGAAAGGAGTAGAAGATGGAGAAGAAGAGGTGGTGGTGTGGGTGTGAAAATGGAGGTGGAGTAGGTGGAGTATATGGTGACCAAAGGAGGGAGAAGGAGTTTCTCTCCTTGCTCTCTGTTGGAGGCTGCAGGAAACAAGAAGAAGAAGAAGAAGAGAAAATGAAAGAGAGAGAGAGAGGGAAGGGGTATTTATATCAAGAGAGGTAATGATTGGAGGTTTGACTTTTGGATGCCAAAAGAGACCAATGTCTCCCACTCAAACGCAGCCCACAAAGGGAAGCTTGCGTTTAGGCCAAAATGAGCCAAACGCGGGAATGAAAGTGGCGTTTCAAGGGGGAAGCAAAGCTGCGTTTCACAAAAGGACAAAAAGGCATGATGAATTGATGGGAGTGAGTTGCAGCACAATAAATGAAGTATGGGGAGAGGTGAGGAGAGGATCTTTGCATTAAATGCAATATCCGAGGATGGTGAAGCTGGCGTTTGAGAAATGGAAAAAGACAAGGTGGTAGGTATGGGCAATATCCTCGGTATCTGGGAAAATGCAGAAAACTCCGGGAAAGCCCAAAATGAAATAGCTCGGAATGTTTCCCAAAATTCTCAAAAATCATAAATATTATAAAATGATTTTGGTGAAATCGGTTTTCAAAGATTCAATGCCACGTTCAAAATAAAAATCCTGAAGTCCACCGTCAATCTCGGTCTACACCCGGTTGGCCGGGTTTTGATAAAATCTGACAAATTCCAGAAAATGTATTTAGATAGAAATATGATTTTAAGAAACATTGCCTAAAGGCACTTCTGGAGATTCCAAACCGTTTGTAAATTAAAAATCCGGGAATCGGTCAACGATACTGGCCGACACCAGTTTTGAAGATTTTCAACTTAATTCAGGAAAATTCCAAAAAATCATATAAAATCCAGAATATTGGAAAAATAATGTTTAAAAACTGAAATCGGTCCAATCGGAACACCAGAATGTCCAAACCGGCAATACTCTGGGATCGGGCCTTCGGTTCAAACTAAGGTTGACTCCGAATCCACGAATCCAGATCCAAGACAAAACGATCATATAAATAATTCATAATACAAAACAATTACAAGAAGTAAATCGAAAATACGATCGAGAAATCTGAATACGCAACTAAGTACGTATTCCAGGAACGGGGTGTTACACAAGCCCAATGCAAAAGTTGCAATTACTAAGGGCAATAGTTGCAAATACTAAAAAAGAGGGAAGCATAGACTTCTATTCAACCCTAAATGCTTGCAGGATGAGGATAAAAGCCAAAGAAGAGAGTGCTAAGATAACAAATTCGTTGTTAAAAGATATTGGAAGATTTGGATTTAGGGTAACTTGCTTCCCAAGTTATCCCGAAATCTCAAAATAAAGAGTCAGGATACAGCTTCCAGACGGATAAACCCAGATGGACGGACCATAGGAGGAGGCCACGCGCGAAAGCGCGTGGCCAGCCGACAATACTTGGCCGCGGAAACGCGGCCAAAGCCACGTTTCCGCGGCAATCCTGATGAGACAGGGTACTGGCTTTCGTCGAGGAGTTGTACCGGGACTCTACATCTTCCAGCTCCTATAAATACCCCTGCAGAGCAACCGAGAAGGGCGTCCAGCGAACTACAGAGCTAAATCTAGGGTTTTAGGCTAGTTTGTAGTTTAGGTTTTTATTTTTCTTTTTTTGTAATTTTTATTTTTTAATGTAACTGAGAGTAGAGGATGTTTCATGGAGGAAGGAGTTCATGCTTGTACTGAGGTGACATCGGTGTAAGTCAAACTTTTCTTCCATTGTTAATAGAATCAACTCAAGATTTGTTTTTGTTATTTTATTCTTATTTTATTTTTGTTCTTTTATTCTTGTTTATTTTTGTTCTTCTATTCTTGTTTTATTCTATTTTTGTTTCTCTCTGATGTCTTGCAAACCATGAGATCTGATCGCTTCGAGACTACTTAGCCGAAGAAGTGCCCTTGATGGCCTATGGTGATGAACAGATCCTATACGCCATGCTTGAATGCCTTCAAAAACAAGGTAAGTCGTTGCAACGGATCAAAGGTAAACAGGGCAGAAGAAGTAGGTATGTGTTTTTTTAGTTTATAATTTTCTTTTCTTTCTTTAGTTTAGATAACCAACTCCACATCTTTCCATTTCTTTCACACTTCTCATTGTAAATACCACACTTCTCATTATAAATACCATTGTAAATAACAAAATAAATAAAAAAGAGATAACTTACTAAACAAGCTTCCATCGCTAGTCCCTCCCTGAGGATCACGACCCGCATAGCCATTGCTACAGCGGATAGAATTGAGCACCTTGCACATCTCTATTTCTAAATTTAAATTCTATATTTTGTGTGCAGGTAAAATCTCAATCAGCATCCTTTGGATCTACAGCTCCAACTACCTCGGAACGAAGATCGGGCTCGACATTATCACTCCCGAATCTAAGCTCTGATACCAACTGTCACGGGCGGATTCTTTTGACTTCGAACCATTCGACCCGTGCGGCGCTTAACTCGCTCTTTCTCCTTAGAAGCGAAGCTGAGTCAGTCTAACCCTCACACTCACTCACTCAAGAGAGAGAGAACACTTGGAGAAGAAGTGAAATCTTGTATTGCTTACTCTTACTTTCCTTGTGATTACAAATGAGCACCCTTGGCCCCTATTTATAGGCAAGGGCTTGTACAAAAATTCTCTAGAATTGGAGGCTTCTAGAATATCTAGAAGCTCCCCTATATTCATCCCTAAATATCTTGTTCTAGAATCCTTTAGAATCTTCTATGGAATATCCTTCTAGGGAGTATCCCTCTAGGAATCTTCCATGGAATATCTCTCTAGGGGAATCTTCTAGAATATCTCTCTTTACATGGTATGTACAATATTATCCTAACCCACTCTACCACATGAGATGAGCCCAAGATGGAGCGGTTCGTGACACAATACGAGTCCCTTTCTCCAATAATATAAATATATAAATAATACCCTATCTTCTCTCATCCTCTATCCAATACTGGTCTCTCTCTACACACACACATATGATACAAATACTAGCACACCCAATTTCCTATGGAATAGTATGCCATACACATATACATACATACATATATATGCAAACAAATATTGGCGCATCCAATTTCCTATGGAATCACATATCATACACATTATTTCATATTTTAAAATAACAATAGTCCCAATTAGGGTTTACCAGTTTGAAAGTGTCTTTATAATGATGTACACACAATTCATTCAATCAATACATATCACGCACATATACAAGCTAACATACACCGCATCACATTCATCACAATTATAACGAATTCTATTTAGTAATTTACATGACAATGCCTTTGTATATCATTAATTTAGAGTCACGAATTTTGATTTAGTTTTTTTACCATTAAGCTTATGTAATTAATATGTCGAGTATAATATTCGCTATAGAACTCCAGTCACTTTCAAGCTAGGCCTCTTCGCACAATCCTACAAAGTAACGACACCACCCCTTTTTTTCCTTGATTCCTATAAACAAAATACCTATATATGTCATTATGATGGTTTATTGTCAAACAATATTGTTTGTTTATTTATGGGATTACCTTGGTCTCTTGCGACTTTTCTGAGTACACTACACCGACATTGATTGTCCCCAATTCCTATAATCACATATGCAATGGTTATGAATTATATAAGTCTTGATCTATTTTAGATTACTTAGAATGTAACAAGTTATTACTTTAACCTTCAAAATCCTTAGTTGATTGTTCTTCTTCCTCCTCTGTGAATCTATACACCATCACCACACGCTCCTCTTCCTCTTCACAACATCACCTCCTTCTCCTAGTCGAGCATGTTGCCCTGGTCTGCCCTAGCCCGTCGTCGTTTGGTGTCATATCGCCGCGTGCCAAGATGATGCGTCGCCACCCTGCCTCCCCACGCGGCCTGCTGCTGTGACGACAATTGATGTTGTAGATATTGTTCGACCGAACC